>CABFOW010001689.1:79742-133985 GCA_902141385.1 Timema californicum
GTTTTTTTTTGTCGGCATTACGGGAGTCAGCTCCGAACTTTAACCACCCCGTTATAGCCCCTCACCACCCTCTAATCCACCGCTTAGATGTGATCTTCATTTACAGTTTAATTGATTAAAAAAACAAAAAAACTGTTGTTTTTTCTCTATAAAGTCGATGTTTTACAAATAATTATTGTTCTCATTGATTTATGTTATCATTTCGGTAGGCTTATAGATTTTTTCCCCCTCCATCCGATATTATCCCTACCAAAAGGCAGGCCAATATATGTAATGTACATTCATTATAATTTATAATTGTGTTTGTTTGTCGATAATTTTCAACAATCAAAGTTCTTTAACAACATCCAAAGCACACACGTCATCGATCAATTAGTAGGGATACATTTAGAGTATGTGTACCTGCAGTTGATTAATTTTTATATGTACCCCCTCCCCCCTCGTCTTCCCCCATTGTTTCTGCATCGGCAGATGGGCTAAATAAGTCCAATGGAAAAACTTTATTTTCATTTCCCTCCAGGGTTTACGTGTGGAAATGTCATCGTAGCCCTGGTGGAATACTACTCTACACACCAACCGACCCCGGTGGCTCTCTTGACCTGGTTCGTTTAAACTTAATTTTCCTTTCTGTGTGTCTATATATCGCTTTTACTTATCCATGGTTTCTCCCCCATCCACCTCCTCTTCTGGGGGTGAACCACCTAAGTACTGTTGTATATTTTTTAAGGTATATTTCGACCCGTTATGTGTGATGGGGCGGTTTTTTTTCACTATTTTACCACTCCTAAGCTTACTGATAGCATATAATCAGCCAGTCAGGGCGCTACATCTTTTTCAAATATCATTTGTTCCATGTCCTGCTAAGATTCTAAAGCCCTTCGAGGTCTGGGGTTTGTTTTATTAGTCTATGTGTTGATCTGTGTTACTGTACATGTGTGCCTTAAATAACGTTGTGAAAAATAAAATCCATACAAACAAACAACTCGCATTTGCTTGGAGGGAGAGTGCAAAACCATTTTGGAAATACCACCCTCAGTACACCCAACCGGGATTCAAACCTTGATCTCATCGTCAACGACAATCAAGTCTACTGCAGGAGGTACGCCTGAGACCATAGGACCACCAAATCAGGTCACTTTTTATGAAGCTTTTAAAATAAACTGTTACAAAAACACACGACTTGCAAACTAACTCGATTCATAATAATATGTAAGCTACCACAAACATCCGGACGTAGTGCCTAGAGTTACACAAATAGGATAGCACAGTGTCCCTACTAAAACCGAGATTCCTTAGACTCATGGTCAGCCACTCTAACCACTTCACCCTCACCACCTTGAATGTACATAAAGAAAAAATGCAGAATAAATGTAACCGCATTTGTGTGGTGGTAAAGTGGTAAATCATTTAGACAAGCAATCCTTAGTACACCTGGCTGGAGCTTGAACCTAGAACTTCTCGTCAACGGCAAATCGGTATAAAGGAGCTTGAGCTTAAGGTTGGATGGGAAGGATCATGAGTTAAGGTAAATATTTTTGTAAATATAACAAAAAATGTTTTTTAACAAAACAAATTGAATATGGCTTCAATAGATAAGCTCTATGTTTAGTTTAATTTTATACACATGCTAATCTAAACAGTTATTGAATATATGTCATGGACATTACGGAATTTGACGAATAATTGTTCTTTTTGTTCAAAGATTTTTCATCATCTCAGGTCACTGAGGTCATGAAAAATATTCAAGAAATTATTATATTATTGAGTGTAGAGAATTATAAATGTATCTGTAGGAGCACTCATCATCATCATCATCATCATCATCATCATAATAATAATGAACAGCTTCCAGCTGGGTCTGTTTGGAACATGTGCCTCTCCACCACCTCCTTTCCTCCCCCCATCTCTCTCCCTCCACCTTGGCCCGGCCTTCTCTCTCTTCCACACTCCTCCTTACTACCTTCAGTGATCTGTCCCTTTGCCTTCCTTTCATCCTCCTACCCCCACCTCCAACATCCTCTTTGGCATCCTTTCCTTCTCCATTATTCTCACATTATTCTTCCACCTTAGTCGTGCCTTCTCTATTGGAGCAATATTTTATTAATTTTGGGGAAATAAAGGTGTTTTGTTATATAAAAAAACCCTGCTAAAACACTGACAACTCGTATTCCCTCGAATCCCACCTTGAGCACTGGTGCCTAATGGTGCCTGACCACGTCCCTATGGAGACAAGAGACTGTTGGTTGGTTAGTGGGAAGAGAGGATTGTGTTTGACTTGTTTTATCATTTACACTGTGTAACAACGTGACAGGCCCGTCATACAAGCATCGTTTGTCTCCGAAAGGCGTACCGGTGAGTTCAACTTCCCAGTGATCCCGAGAAAGATAATCTTCCGACTTCATTTTGACAGGAACATTTTGATCGTGGAGGTAGTTTTTGGAATCTTAAACTGAATTTCTGGTGCGATACTGTCTGCATCTATAGTAGGGTTTTCAATAAAAGAACCTTTACTTAAATACAAATATATTTACTGTGGTCAACAGGGAAAACATTTTACTATATTAGAGGGGTGTGTGAAGGTCACTTTTTAAATGTAGATTGAAGTCGAAGTGAAACTTGAAACCCATAAAGAAAAATTGATGTCGAAGAGTTTTTTGTTGTCACGTAACACCACTATTATTTTTTTAAACTATCCATTAAATGCAAACAAGTAGAGAGAGGGGCTTAGAGGAAAGACCATATCAAACTATAGTATTATTTTATGCTGGCATATCTGAATGTATCTATATTTACGTTAAATATGTCATTTAATCACTGATAGGTGTGTTTTTCACCACCGCATCTTATTGCCCGTCCGGGTTAGACGCCTTGGTAAATTTTAAAATATCGTTTAGTATCTGTTTTAAAAATGATTGAATGTGAAAAAATGTCATATTTAGGGAGATATTTAAATCGAAGTTTTCTTCTTCTTCGAAATGTTTCGAAAATGTGAAGGCTATTGTGGATGTTGAAGTCCAAGTGAAGGAAATTTGACATTTAACTTTGGCTTTGACACTTTCCTACTATATTATTGATGTTATTTTATAGGTATTAATAAGATAATGTATTCGTAGATCAAATATGACGGCTGAAGATCACATGACTTGACGTATGAATACTTGATAGAGGATCTGGTAGCTTTTCAAACTTTCATATAAGGCTCTTTCTATAAAAATTGAATTGTATCTATCTTTATATAAGGTATGGGCTATTTAGGTTCTTCGATAAATCTGTTTTAGTTGTGGTTTATTTTTGTTTACACCATCTGTTACTACCCATCCATACTGTGCACGTATTTACCTGAGAGAAATAAGGACGAGAAAGGTTGAATTTAGATTAACTACACCCGCATATGTGTGGAGGGAGACTAGTAAAATAAACCCTATAACACCTAGCCAAAGTTCGAACCCAACCTCCCCATCACTGGCAAACCACACCAGATGAGGTTGACCTCTTAACTATTATTTAGCACCACGTCTTACTACCCATTCGGGTTATACGCTTTAAGTACTAACTACGCTAATGGGTTAGGAAATGGGAAGGTTAAATTAGAGGAAGTGAATCCGCACTTGCGTGGAGGGAGAGTGGAAAACAATTTAGGAAAAACCACTTCCAGCTCATCCGACCAAGATTCGAACCTCGATCTCCCCGTCCTCAGCAGTCGAGCTCAACACGACTAGCGCGTTAGCCAACTACACCACCGATGGTAACTTTTCAAGCTTTCATATAAGGCCCTTTCTATAAAAATAGGACTGTATCTATCTTTATATAAGGTATGGGTTATTTCGGTTCTTCGAGAAATCTGTTTTTAGTTGTTGTCTAGTTTTGTTTACACCGCCTGTTATTTACTACCCATCCATACTGTGCGCGTATTTACATGAGAAAAATAAGGACGAGAGAAGTTGAATTTAGATTAAGTACACCCGCATATGTATGAAGGAAGACGAGGAAAATAAACCTTATTAACACCCAGCCAAGGTTCGAACCCAACCTCTCCATCACTGGCAAACCACACCAGATGAGGTTGACCTCTTAGCTTAAGTTCCCACTAGTTCCATGAGTAAAACTAATATCAACATATACATGATACACTTTAGTGGTCGAATAGTCTAAGACGTCACTCTCACAGTAGAAGAGACTGCCGATAACGGGGAGGCTGAGTTTCGTATCTACAGATGGATATTTTGTGCTATTGTGAGGGTGGCTTTACCTAAATAGTTTTATACTATCCCTCAGTTAAAATGTAGTTATATTTCCTATAAATTCAACCTTTAACATCGCTAAGATATTATCAATTTTGTCCATATGCGTATCAACCCAATCGGTCACAGTATATTGAGAGACAGATGACTCCTTAGACCGTGAGACCAACTATACGTGAAGAATCCTACCGTAAACATGAACCTCCCCACTCACTCCTTACTCTCCTCAAGCCATCATTGTTGTCGTCTTTACGGAAATTCCTCCATGACTTATTTTGTCTACCTGTTCGTTACAAGAACACCGCGAGTCAGTCACAGTCGATGTTTCACGCGCACAGCACTTGGTGGAGGTCTGTCCTAGTCACAGTGCCAAATATTCGGTCCGAAGTTATTCCTGGCAGTCGTACCACTGGCTATATTTGGCACGACAAAGACTTAATTACCTGCCTAAGGGAGAGGACCAACTCAACACCCACCATCCGCTGTGGGAGAATTGTGCCCTTTACTACGACCGACCTTCAGAGCCGTCTTGACGTCTTGACGGAGGATTGAAGGGAACGCAAGTTAAGGGCAGTATTTTTGCAATTTTTTTATTGCAATCTTATTTTTATTTTTGACAAAATAAATAGAATATTTCTCCAGTAAAAACATAAAGTTTAATTTTCTTAGAATATTCCTCTCAACAGTTCTTGAATATTTGTCAAAGGTGTCTTTAAATTTGATAAGAAGTAAGTTTTCTTCTCATTTATAAATATGCTTACTACACATATTCAAGAAATGTTAAGATTTGTATGTGGATAAAATTAAATTCTATGTTTTTACTGAAACGATGTTTATTTTATTAGCTAAAACCATAATACTTTTTTTGAAAAACTGCAAAAACACTACTCATGCTATCATCCATTCCACCTTTAAAGATGGTTATAGACAATACGTGTATTCGTCCTGTAATTCCTTATTCACTCTTTTCGTCACTATTCTTGAATAGTATGTAGGGCTCATTCATCAAATATAATATTCGTGAATTCGTGATCGTGATGATTCGCTCTAGATGAACGGTAAAGTGACACGAATCAAAGAACATGAATAGCCACGAGTGTGTAGATTGTATTTGTTTTCAGCACCACGTCCTACTACCTGATCAGTTTATACGCATGTTTACTTATTACTATATTGAGCTAGGGAGGAAGAGGGTTGGATTTAGATTAATTGTGTCCGCATTTGCGTGGAGTCCAAGTGGAAAACCATCCCCAGTATATCCTACTGGTATTCAAGACCCAATCTTACCGTCATTGGCAGTCTATTCAAGTGCGGTAGTGACGTCTTAGACTATGCAGCCACTGAAACAGGTAACGTGTAAATTCATGTCAGTTCAGAATGATTCGTGAAAGCTCATACAATGAATCAAATTCATCAGTTGTAGCGTCCATTTTGTGTTAAAACATGATTGCCGGTGAGTTCATCTTTGTGGTGACGAATGGCCAATCACGAATTACGAAACACCCACAAGTCTGTAGCCAACATTTAGGCTGCGCCTACTTATTTCATTCGAGCAGGGTCCTTGAAATTTATTTTCTTTGCATATGGAATTTTAAGGTTCAAATCTCGGTCGGGAAGTCTGAGGGTGGTTACGGAAAATGAATTTCCACTCTCCCTCCAAACAGATTAGGTTATACTTGTTTTAAATATAACCTTCCAAATCCCTAAAACCATTAGGGTTATTAGTATATAAGCTTATTCCGAACGTATAGTAAAACCTCTGATGCAACCACCCTTACCACATGTAACACCATGTATACATTAGAACTACCCCCTTCTCATCAGCGTTACGTGCCTTATAGATGCCCCTTATGGTCCTTCCTTTGAGAATTGAACTGTATTCTCCTTTCACACACCCCTCCCCCTCTCTGTAGTTCATTATGTCAGTAGAACTCCATTCCGCTGACTGATGTGTTGTGTCTGTGACGTTATCACTGTGTGCGAACGTGCAGGTTATAAGCAGTCGTGCTAGTTGCGAATTCAGTGAAACGCTGCAATGTTTGCACTTGCTAAAAAGATACAGTGTGAATTCCCTTGTGCGATAACAGAGGCGTTCTAGAATAGAGCCGGAGAGCTTCAGCTCGATCCATCCCAGCAAAGTGATATCATTTTTCTTTTCATTTATAATATAAAGAAAACATGGTATTCCTGAAAATGTTCTACGCCGAGATTATGTGCACCGAAACAAACAAATGTGGTTTTTGCAATTCTGTCTGAACCTAGGGCTAGAACCCAAACAGTTGAATTGATTTCATATTCTTTAAATTGAAAAATTATTCCCGGACATGCGAATCGAATCTGAGACCTTTGGCTTAGTACGCTAATGTTCTAACCAGTGAACTATGCAGGACTCGTCCCATGTCCAGGGTTATATTAATTTTTAAGGCTATAACCGTGACTAGCAACTATAACAACCTGACTACTTTAATCAATTGTGATATACGCATTAGTACAATTGATTGTCATTGTACTAATACAATATGATATATGCATTAGTACAGTTGTCATTGTACTAGTGTCAGCATAAAGCCCTCTCGAGTGCGCTACCTGATAACTTGTTATCTTAATTGGTGGCTCAAATGTAGCTGACGATTTCCACGCCTCCATCACAGACTCTGCCTTAAAATATGAGTGAAGAATGGCCCTGGGCACGGGACGACTACTGGATAGCTCAGGAGTAAGAGCATTAGCGTAAGGTACCGGATTCGATTCCCGTGTCTAGGTGTTATATTTCAAACTTGTAGAATATGTTATTTATATGTGGGTACAGCTGCAGTTATCAAATTTTATAACCCAGCTAATTAAAGCATCTTGTATGGATTTCGTTAAATTATTATTATTAGCACCGCGTCTTACTACCCGTTCGGGTTATACGCACTTACGCTAAAGTGTAATGGTAGGGTGATTGTGAGATGAAATGAAGGACCTACAGTTTAACGTGGAATCTGAACCACGGTGGAGGCCTGGCATGCCACACATTCACAAGATGTCTTGTCAGAGGTGAAGGAGGGGTTTGGTAATCAGATAAATCTGTGCCTGGACCAAGGATTGAACCCCGGCCGCCAGCATAGAAGTCTTACACCTTACCCCTAGACCACCATGTCACCCGATTTAGTTAAAACTTGATATTTTGATTGTTCTATTTGTTTTAAACAAATTTATGAAAATTACTCTAATGGGGTAGGGATGAGGAAAGAAGCATTTCAGAGGTAATCTACCTGCATTTGTGTGGAAGGAGAGTGGGAAATCATTTATATAAACCACCCTCCTTAGACCCGACTAGGATTTGAACCCTGATCTCCCCATTTTCAACAGGCCCAGTCTATCACGAGAATGACGCCTTAAATAATTCCCTTCAGTGGCCGAATGGTATAAGAAGAGCTTATTGAAAACGACCTGCTATTTTCAACTCACGACACACTGGCCAAGGAACTAAAATTGACAAGACTTGCTTCGGTGGCCGCATGAGCTAAGGCGTTACTCTCGCAATAAATTAGACTGCCAATGACAGGGAGATCGGGGCTCTAATCCCAGTCCGGTGTAGGCCCTACTGAAGAGTGGGTTTTCAAAAAAAAATTGCTGCTCTCCCCCTATGCAAATACGGATACACTTCCTCTAAATTAAACCTTTTCTCTACATAACTCTTCAATGCAATTAGTACATAAACGGTTAACCTGAACAGACACTAAGATGCGGTGGTTAAAATAGAGTAAAAAAACTACAGTGAACATTTTAATCTTATAAGAAGTTATTTAATCAATAAAAAAACATAGTATTAAGATTGGGTAAAAGTTAATTTGCTAAAGTTATAATTATTACTGAGTTATTTATAAAAAACAATACTGCTCAAAGATTTAAAAATATTTATTTGTATTTCATAAAAAAAAGTTCTCGTTCTTTATGATCTTCCCTCAAACTCCCGTGACAAACCGGTTGAAAGAAACTGCAATAGATTATATGTTACAGAATTTAGGATTGTGTCTCACTCTGTGACATTAGGAACGCGAAAACTTATTGCCGCACTTGCAAAAGTACCTATCTATATATTGAGCTAGTTCTATCGAGTCCATCTCATTACACCCTATCACTATATCAAGCTAGTTCTATCCAGTCCATCTCGTTACACACTATCTCTATTTTGAGCTAATTCTATCCAGTCCACCTCGTTACACCATATCTCTATCTTGAGCTAGTTTTATCCAGTCCATCTCATTACACCATATACCTATCTTGAGCTAGTTTTATCCAGTCCATCTCATTATACCCTATCCCTATCTTGAGCTAGTTTTATCCAGTCCATCTCATTACACACTATCCCTATCTTGAGCTAGTTCTATCCAGTCCACCTCATTACACCCTATCCCTATCTCAAGCTAGTTCTATCCAGTCCACCTCATTACACCCTATCCCTATATCAAGCTAGTTCTATCCAGTCCACCTCGTTACACCCTATTTCTATCATGAGCTAGTTCTATCAAGTCCACCTCATTACACCTTATCCCTATCTCGAGTTCTCTCTAGTCCACCCCATTACACCCTATCTCTATCTTTAGTTTGTTCTACCTAAAAAAAATATTATATAATTGTCCTCATATTTGCGTGGAAACCATTTAGAAAAGCCCCCTCAATACATCTGAACGGTATTCAAGACTTGATCTTCAGAGGGACAAATTAAATTTATATTTTAAGAAGTAAGATGCTAAGAGGTTATTTCAAGAAAATTAGCTAATATTAGCTTGGAGATAGGACGGAAAACAGCGCTGAATAAATAGCACATTACACGTATCACTATTTTAACTACCAGACAAATAGAAGAATCTGAACAGAAGTACTAATTTACTTACCCTCCACTTGGGATCGAGCCAATATATTCAAGACCTTTAGTGGAAACGATGGTCAACTTCGTTTTAGAACAGGGAGGTCTTAAAAAAATATATTTCCTACCTTCTTCGAATACCTTCCTTTCCCGACAAACAAATACAACAAAAACTAGGTTCGTTCAGAATCAAACCGACTGAAATCCAAAGAAACATGAAGAGTGATCTCTTAAGCTGTCGGGAGACGGTAAAGTATAAGACCTTATCTTACTATAATCCTGAGAATCTTCTTTACAAGTGTTGAGACTCAAATCGTACTAGATCTTTATCGAAAGGCAAGTTGGGGTTCAAAACCCACCCGGGTAAATTAAAGTGGTAAGGGGTTTCCAAACCTCTCTCCTCTCTAATGTGTGTGAATTTAAGCTAATTGAGTCTATTCATACTTACACTCTGGAAAAAGTCAATAATAGCCCACACCAGTAGTCATGTAGATGAAGGTGTTAGTCTAATTATGTAGATGTAGTTTTCTGGCGTTGGAGAGGTGGAGGTTCTATCCCAATCGAGTGAATTGGGATAGTTTCTCTCAATGGTTTTCCGCACGGAAAGATTAAATTTTAATATAGGCCTATATGGGGACTAGTTTTATCCAAGGCCATTGGTGCAGTTAATAACCCATGTAACCCCACTAATATCCCCTAGCTTAGATAGGTAATAAAGCTCGAATCAGAAGTTGAACCATGGAGTGGTTTTCTTTGTTATACTTTAACCCTCTTAGTGTAAAGAGCCCATATAATCGGCTCGGTGATTTTTACAGATTTGCAATTGTTCTGGCGTGACCCGATAGATAGGGTAGGGGTGTATTATTTCACTAGAACAGGAACATTACTTTATATTATACAGAGTGAGGCCAAAACAAAAGACGATTAGTTTTTTATTTTATTTATTTAACACTACGTATTACTATTCGTCCGGGTTATAGGATTAAGTACTAATTGCGCTAATGGGTTAGAAATTTGGAAGGTTGAGTTTAGAGGAAGTGAGCCCGCATTTGCATGGAGGGAGAATAGAAAACTATTTATGAAAAACCACCCCAGTTCAACTCGACCTAGATTCGAACCTCGATCTCCCCATCCTCAGCAGTCGAGCTCAACCCGACTAGCGCGTTAGCTAACTACACCACCAAGGCGGGTAAGAAGAAGCTTAGTAAATTGAAAATTAATTGAAAAGTAAATATTCACTAGCTAAATAAAAGCAAACTACATCATACATTTTTCACATTTTTTCAAGATAATGTCACTCAGGTGAGCTCCACCGGACGTCAGGAAAACCTAAACACATCGGCCATCAACTTCCTCAGCATTGATTGTCTTATATTTTTCACCCCACCCTGTATAACAGTATACGCAGATAATAATGATAGAACGAATAAAAAAAAACCTTAGTAAATAACAGCTTAGTTATTTTTGCTATACAACCTAACAGAATTATGAAATAGCAGTGACACTTTTCGTACACGAATCTATTAGAGGCGTTGCACTGAAAAAAAACCCACATGGTTACAGACCGCAGCCCAGCTATACCAACCAAGCAGCCGCCGTCTGTCGGCGAAGATAGAGGGTGTCATATGGCCAGCACAACGATTTCTCCAGGTATCAATCTTAATTTTCTAGACTGAAGCCACTACTTTTTCATTCAATTAGCTCCTAATTTGTCCTCACGAGGCTGGGTTTGACCCCGTTCCAGACCCATTGCTTCACAGAGAATCTGGATGCACCGGGGAACGAACCTTGTATCTCTGGATTTGTAGCCACGAAAAATCTTACCTTTGAACTACCAAGGTGGTCCGTGGTACTAAAAGGGTTTAAAAAAAACATTCGAAAGAAGAGCAACAAAACCATGAAATAATATTATTATAATAAAATTGATAAAGAATTATAATTTAAAATGAAAAAAATCCCATAAAACTATTTCTGGCTTCACCGTCGCCAAGTGAAAAATGCAGAAAAACCTCACTCGTGTCCGTTTTATGGTTTGAGAGTAATCTTGTATCTCGTATTCCAACCGAGAAGAGGGGCTCTTAAGGTTAGTTTTAGAACTGTAGCCCTGTTTCTCTCCGGTTTGTCCAAGATGACCCTCGCGACCACACATAGGTGGTTCCATCACTCATCTCCCCGTGGACTCCCGACGACCACTCGCCGGCCGGCCCCTATCGCTCCTCATCCTCCCTAGTGTGTTTGTTTGCCGGCCAAAGAACTTCCAAACGAATGTCCACGTACATTTTTCACCCGGAGAACCGTAGCTTGTCATACGTCATTATTTTAATAAGCTTACATCGGGAGGAGCTCATGTTATTACAGTGAGGCAGGCAAGGGAAAAGGACAAGTCTTGTACTTTCAGGAAGGAGAGGTGGTTTTTCAAATCTTGCTTCGAAGGCTACTCTTCTTTACAAGGTGTACGTATGGGCGGCCGGCCGACATGACTCTGCTCTTTCAATTGCGACAAACCGGCCCTCGTACAGAGAGTAAATACTTCTTTATCAGACACGTAATCAAGCCGGGGGTCTGGACTTATCCGAAATTTCAAATAATACAACATGTTGGGTGGGAAAACGACAGAGTTAGATCACATATGAAGATATTACGGTTATAAGGGGAGAGACCTATTTTAACTTAGATTAAATTAGTGCTGCTATCTGTTAGACAATCATAAAACCTTTATAATTCACTTCAGATTATGGTTGAAGGAGGTCTCTGTCGTATTTAATTATTTTTTTTAATAGTAACTTAAGAATATCATGATTGTCTAACAGATTGTTGCACTAAATCCATTTGAATTAAAATGGGATTTTCCCTATTTTCGCCTTTGAACCTTTCATTATCTATATATAGCTTATGGGGTTTGCGATGTAAAAGTTATTGTCCTGAAAAATGTGTGTTATGTGACTTCCCTCCTCCCTTTTCCCTTGTACCCTTGATATGGAAAACTAGGCTCAGCGGAGCCAATCGAGATTGGAGCCTCGTCAATCATGCCTGAATGTTCTAAAGGGAGTAATAGATGCATCGGCTCAGCTTTCAAAGTTGTGACTAAATCCGTATTCACTAAAAAGAACCAGCTCAGTTTGAGAGCAAATCCGTGTCGTTTATTTACGCTCATTCAAGAGTATGAGCATAATTTAAATCAAGTCCTTTCGATAAAGTAGAACGGTGGCGCATATTATTATTAACACCGCGTCTTACTACCCGTTTGGATGATACGCTTATGTACTAATTACGCTATTTGTTTTAGATATTAAGAAAGTTATATTTATAAGAAGTAGCAGTTGCATGGAGGGAGATTGAAAAACCATTTTATAAAATCACCTTCAGTACACCCGACACAGATTCGAACACCCATCTCTCCGTCATCGTCCGTCTAGTCTACTGCGAGAATAGTGCGTTAGACCACGCCACCACATGAGGTAGTGGACACATTATTGTGATGCTTCTGAATGATCTTAAATAAATGTATTCTAATTAATGATAGCTAAAACGTAAGTCTTGTAAGCACACAATTTGATCATAGATTAAGCTTTGAAAGGTTACAAAGATACTTACATGGTATGGTTGCACTGGACATTCCTTTCGTTACTATCAAACAAAACAAAGCAGCATCAAATAAAACAAAATGTGAAATATTTATCTAGCTCCAAAGAGGTTTTGTATTCCAACTAGCTCTAAAGACATCTCATCAATAAAATATATAGCGTGTAAGTTATTTTTATAATCATATATTAAAGTTTCCATAAATGTTTATTTAATGAAATTAATAATATAGATAGGTACCTATGACTTATAATGAATCATTATGTTGTTTGAAAGATACCCAAAACTATGCCAACTTCAATTTAGTTACTAGATTATAAAGAAAGATGATAAATGATTTTTATCACCTGCCATTTTCGTTAAATATTTTAAATAAAGTCGCATTGGCTTTGGAGATAAATTCTGATCAAATAAAGTGCAAATTACGACGATACAGTGATAACACAATTTCTTTCCCCCAGTTTGCTCCATGTTTTATGAATTAAGAAATTCTTGGTCTTGCATCTTGGTCGCCAAGTTGATCAATTTACTATATTTGCCCCGGCATATTAGCACCCATTATTAGACCCTGCAACGGTTCATTCTATTTCACACATGACGCCCTACACTTCACGACCATTGGCGCTGGTAGCAAACTTGTTGTTAAACTAATAGTACCACAGGTTTAGATACCTATGTTTCTTGTTGATAGCATCAACATTTCGATGTTAGCACGGACTCGTTTATCTTCAGGTATATATAAAATAAAAAATGGCCTCGTTGTGGAACTGGACTAGAAGAACACACTAGACTGTAGATGAAACCTGGGGGTTTCGACCTGTTTAAAGCCACAAATTACGCCACCTCACGTGTTTGTGTTACCTGCCGCTACTATCAACAATACAAGAGTATCTTGCCCTCATATATCTTTAGAGGTTGAAGCATCTTGGATCTTATCAACAGGAAACCTGTACACCAATGTCGTACCGTTTGATGAATAGTCACAGATTCGTGTGCGTGGGAATAATTCAGTGGTTCTTTCGTTGCATTATATATATATAACAAGTGAACGTTATTTAGTTACATTTGTTTTAAAATTATTTTCTTTAGAAACTCGTTACAAATCTGGGTTACTCACAAACATAGCCTCCTACTTATAATGAATCCCATATTAATCTTAATATAATTTATAAAACATTTCCCCCCCCTTAGACAGAGTTTTAGGTTATTAATATTTGACTACATCTTAATAATCATTTGATAAACGTTCAGGATATTTTTTCTTGTACAAATTATTCAAACCTTCAATAAACTTCGAAGTTCTAAATTTAAATAGTCCAATAAGTATTTCTACAGTCCAATTTTCATAGGAAGGGTATTTTAGGAAGTATTCACATATATTTTCCGTTCAACATTGATAATATTTCACTGTATTATTTTTATTTAGGTATTGATTATTAAATGTTACAGCTGCAGATTACATAATATTGGCTTATGAATAAGTGGAAATACCCACTTCAGTGACCGCATGGTCTAAGGCGTCACCCTTGCAGTATACTAGACTGCTGATGACGGGAAGATCGAGGTTCGAAACTAGGTTGTGTGTACTGAGGACAGGTTTTACAAAGTGGTTTCCCACTATCCCTCCATGCAAATATAAGTACACTTGACTATCTGCTAACACCCCAAAAGTCCGTCCTTCAATGTGTTTGTTGTAATTTAACGGAGATTAACAATTTGTTTTTTTATGTATAAACCTCAGCTGTTATAAATTTAAAATCCAAAATGATAAAAATCTAACTAGTATTTTTGTAAAATAATTATCAATTTGATTTGATCATTACTAAGCATTTATGTATTTCAATTATTATTTTTTGTTCAGCACAAATAATTTAATCACTTTATTACTGCTATTTTGGTCGTTTGATTCCTATACTTGGAATGTCCTTTCTAAGCACTTACAGATTTTATCAGCGTATGTTTTACAAACTAATATCCTATAGAAGTACGCCTATCCCCACGCACCCAGTTCTAAAACACAGGCATTTATAAATTATAAATAAGGACAAATTCGTGTAAAAATAATTATTAACTTTGTTAGCACCCAGATTAGAGCTATAATCACCTAGGTATATATAAAACACCTCTACCCACTTTACCATAAGGGTTAGTATTTCCCTGCCTACTCAGAATTAATATAAATAAATAAATTGATTATAAATTTTTATTTTTGTTTCCTTTTTTATGTATCTTTGCAATAAAAATCACATTTAAAGAAAAAAGCTAGTTTGCCAAAATAACGGTCATCAACCTAATAAGCTGTGTGTGTATTTGTTATATATATAATATAGCCAAAATATATATAAAATATAGCCTATATATACACGTGTATATATCACATGAAGGAACAGGATGAAGAGCTCTAATTGTATTAAATGCATCATAATTTACAGGGAAGAGAGGATGGTATACTCAATTTAGAAAACCAACTGATACCTGACTATCCAAGAGCCAAGGGTCCCGGGTTAGACTCTCTTCAAGGTTTAGTAATATTTCATTCTTCAAATTGGTCCATACTTTTTAAAAGTGCTGAATTAATGCTAGGGAAAGTAGTTGTTATGTCTTTTTTTTTTAAATAACGCTAGTTTGTAAATGAGTGAAACAGATCTACCTACAGTTTTGAGATTTTTTCCCCCGCGTCCTAATATCCATTTGGGCTCCACGCATATATTAATTACACTAATTAGCTAAGGTAGAAATGTATATTAAATGCACCCCACGTTTGCGAGTAGTATAGAGTAGGAAATAATTTAGGAAAAAACACCCCAAGCACATCCAGCGTGGATTTGATCCACGAACTTCCAGTCATCAGCAAACCAGACTAAATGAGTTTGGCGCTTATATCCGCGTGCCCACCGATGTAGTTATTTGAATGTATTTATTCTATTTATAAATTAAAATAAAATGGGGAAACCCAAGAATATTAAACTGAGTATATCTATAAAAACTATTTAATTATATAATAATAGTGGTTTTGATTTTACATCGTCATGTGATGATAGTCATAGGAATATATATTTATATTTAGCACCACGTCTTACTTCCAGTTCGGTTTATACGCTTTAAGTACTAATTACTCTAATGGATTAGGAATTGGGAAGATTGAATTAGAAGAAGTGAACCCGCATTTGCGTGGAGGGAGAGTGCCATTTAGGAAAAACCACCTCCAGTTCACCCAAGCGAGATTCGAACCTCGATCTACCCATCCTCAGCAGTCGAGCTCAACACGACAAGCGCGTTAGCCAACTACGCCACCGTGGCGGGTGTCTTAGAAATACTTTCGGCAATTAGTTTTTACCGTCCTAAAACTCATCGGCAAAAAACACGACCTTTTATGACATAAGTACAGAGGGGGTTTATGACCTCCTAAATGTCTTAAACTTCTGGTCTTACTCATATCGGTCGTTAACACCGGGTCCCTTGATTTAACGAGCTACTCACAAAATGCTACCCTTTTTCTACAGCTCGATTAGACAATTTTACAACTTGACGAAGCGAGGAATGGTTTTGTGTGTGTGCCCAGCACTGCTCGGACATATTTACTACCCCGAGATAGTGATTTTAACGAAAGACTAATGCAATTTTTTATTTTTCTAAAAACAAAAACAAATGTTTCAAGTCTTAGAAGAAAGGGAAAAGTATTTCTTAGACTCATAAACATATTTATAAATGTTGGCGTAGTTTTATTTGATCTGCACTCAACAATAGACTACGTACTATAAGCACATGGGCCAAATTTGTGTACCTTCTCTGGAATAAGTGACCTGGTGGTCTAAGGTCAGGGTGTCGGACTTCTGTGCTTGGGGTTCGGGGTTCAATCCTCGGTCCCAGCACAGATTTATTTGATCACCAAACCCTTCCTTCACCTCTGACAATACTTGTATTAATCACAACTTGTGAATGGGAGGAATGCCATGCCTCTACCATGGTTCGGATCCCACGTTAAACTGTAGCTCCTCCATTTCATCTCACAATCACCCTACCATTACACATTAGCGTAAGTGCGTATAACCCGAACGGGTAGTGAGACGTGGTGCTAATAATAATAATTCTCTGGAATATACCAGAGGCAAACAAGATAGGTGCATCAAAAGCACACCATTATTAGTAGTATCTGAGTCCCATAAGGCAACACCTTAGCTAACATAACCTAACCTTCTTAACCTAGTCTAACCAAACATAACATGTCATAATGTAAATCTATTATTATTTACCGATTATATTTTGTAGAATTACATTCAACGTGATAGCTCATTCCAAGCCATCACTATGGGCACAAGATGTTTGCCAAGTTGCAGTTATTTAGTACTTTTGATCCATTTCTTCGTGTGCTGTTGATATGAGGTATCTCCCACTTTTGCGCTTTCTATGCTCTCCGTCAACAGGGGTCTAGTTTTTATAGTACCCGCACTGGGGGTCAAACTGTCTAAGGTGTTAGGTCAGAAATGGAATGTATCATGGGTTACGGGGAGGGTGATATTTGAAGCTAGGCCAGATGTACTGGGGTCGTTTACCCAAATGTGATTAACCGTTGTTGTTTTAGATTCCCCTATTCGCGCTGATTTGGGAGCATTTTCTTTAAACCACTGTTTGTCAAACTGTGGTACTTGTATCCCCAGAGGAACGTACCCCCTCCCACCCACCCCAGTAATTATCAGCTAACGAGGACTATAGCCTTTACGATTCTTACATAAATAAACTATAACCTAATCATTAGGGGGGAGTTAACATATCAATTTATGAATTAAAGTTTTTTTATTTAGATTTTAGATTTTCAAAATAAAATGATAGCCAAAAGTTACCTATAAGATCATATAACACATGCTAATATTTTGAGGTGATTAGATTTTAAGTTTAGGGGTGCCCCAGAAGCATTGAATTTGAAATTTTCTAGCTCATTTTTTAAAAGTGTTTTGTTGAATTTTTATATGCAAAATTTGTTATCACTTTGAATGGAATATTTAGGCTCCTTTATAATACTTGTATGCTTGCCCTACAATAAAGAGTTTATCTGCCACAAAGTTCTCAAAAACTTAGAATTTCACTACAAATTTAGAAGTAAAGGTTTTCTTGTTATTAAAATGGTTTTTATAATAAATAATTTTGTGGATATTGTGGTTGATTGTTACTTTAAGATCAAGCGTCAAATGTGATATAAATTTCTTAATAGAATGTATTATTTATTAAACCTATTTGAGTTTGATTAAAACATATTTGAAAAATAGTAGCATATTATATACATAACGATTACCTGGGCAGAATATTATTTCTTTGCCTCGAATGAAGGCAAGGATTTTATTTCAAGATAAAAGTCTCCCTCTGATGAAACCATTTCATGCCGCCTTCGTCATCAGCTCTAAGCAACGTTCCCCATTCCCGCATTTCAAGATGCTAGCTGTAATCTTTAAAACTTGTCCTGAATCAAGGTTCCATGTCTCGGGTAAAATGTCCTGGTCAGGATATAATAGTAAGTGGCCTTCTGAAATAAACTTTTGTAATACATGAGTCCCTTTTTCTCTTGAGATAGTGTTTTGTCTTTTCGACCATCAAATATAATCCCAACAAATGGTTCTGGTGTGTATGTTTTTTGTAGTTGGCAGCGCATTTTAGATCGTTCACGCCGAGTTTTGGAGCAGTCCCCCAAAAACCCTTTATTATCTGGGCTCATTATTAACATCTTGGAGTACATCAGATACTATAATTGCAGCTGATTTAACAGACAATGTAGTAGGTCACAGATGAGATATAAATATTGAATATTTAATTTAATTTGTTTTGATGAAGATTCTGGCATGTCATCAGTCTGTTGCGCTTACAAAAGTACCCCACCTACCCTATATCTTTAGCTGGTTCTATTCAGTCTATCTTATTACACTATTTTACTATCTTGAGCTAGTTCTATTCAATCCTCCTCATTCCACTATTCCACTATCTTGAGCTAGTTCTATTCAATCCTCCTCATTACACTATTCCACTATCTTGAGCTAGTTCTATCCAATCTATCTCATTACACCATAATACTATCATGAGCTTGTTATATTCAATACCCCCTCATTACACCCTATCACTATCTTGAGGTAATTCTATCCAGTCCACCTAATTACACTTTATCTTTTTCAGGTCAATTAAAATGTTATCCTCCCATCTGAGTCTACGTCTTCCCAATGGTCTCATATCCACCCCACTTTTGTGATTAAATTTGAATAGTAATGCACTTCCCGAATATTTTCGTTTCCTAAATTTAAAGTTTCGATTTTACTTGTCAATATTTGAAGGAGTTTATGTTTGAATGGTATCATACTACTCATCCTGGATATTCAAATTTAATCATACGATTGGGGTGGATATTAGGCAGTTTAAGAAAATCAACTCAGTTCGGGATTCGAAACCTGACCTCCCCTTCACCGGCAAATTAGACTAGATGGATGTTTAGTCCGCGTGCCCACCGATACAGTTGTTAAAAGATTAAATAAGTTTCTCTACTCTGAATGACAGACACAGTTTGTCAGCTTCAATTAATTTCTCAATCATAAACTGGGTCTTCACGTCCGCTTTTACGTACTAAAAGTCTAGAACATTTTATAGGCGCCGACAATTATCTTACAAAACACTGCAACATGAAACAGTCATGATTTGATTTTAATAGAATCACAAAGTGAATACTAATAAAAAAAGTAAAAAAACATTCTCGAGGATTTACAAGAAAAAAATGTTTGTGGTAAGTGGTCATTGATTGGACCTGTCTTTTTTTTATGTATCCAAAGAGAGCCGCGAAAGTCGTAAAATTGTTCTCTTGTCAAATAAATTGACAAACTTTATAGTCCATTTGTAAAGTGGTAAGGAATCGTACAGCATAGTTGGTAGTCCATTTTAACGCTTTTTTTAATATCACGTTATAAATACGTGTAGTATTTTAATATGTTTACACCTAAAAAGATGTAGTGACGTATTTTCAACATGTCTGGTTTTCTGCTGAATTGACAATAAAACAATTTGGTAAAAGTATTTATTCATTTCAAAGTGAGTAATAAAAAACTGTTGAGGACGCCACTGTTTGTACAAATAGACATAGCTGACATCCATAAAAAGCTAATAACTCTACATTCACACACTCTTAGGTCAAATTATGTGATCTGCATCTGTTGTTTTTTACATCTTTTATCAGTACCTATACTACTCTGACAGCCGTAGGGTTCTTCCTGTTACCCTATTTGACAAAATAAAATAAATCAAAACCAAATCTTGACATATTTGAAGGGGCTACTTGCTGAAAGGGCACAAGCTGAATTCATGTACCCGTTTTGGAGTACATCAGAAGCGCAAAAGCTACGTGCATTAAAGTGCAAGCTTGTTTCTAGTCTCTGAGCCACAAATGGGAACATTGCTTTTTAAAATCTTACTAAACCTAAACTAATCTAACCTCTTCTTCTTAAATCAACAACCCGAAAGTTGGTGTGATGTGATTTGTATAAATCTTGAGCTAGGCATGACCTTAGCTCTTCGGCTAGTTAGTGCTACCTGCACCATCTGGTATACATCTCATGAACTAGAGGAGTTCAGGAAGTGTGGTGGCACACCATTGCTTTACACGCTGAATTTTCTATGAGCGAGTGTAAAAGAGCTTACCGAATTTTCAGTAATGGTATGTTCATATATCGACCAGTGTTCAGTTACATGCCACAATTGACATGGGACTGACAGCTCTATTCCCCTCCGAAGAAAGTTGTGCTGTGGATTTTTATCACTCAAGAAAAATTCGCTGACCTCAGCTGGGTTTGAAACCACGAACATCGGGTCCTGAGTAGAGCACTTTACCCCAAGACCATCTAGCACAAAATAATGAAAAACTACTACCGTTTGCCGAGTATATTCTGGAGAATTAAATCCAACGTTATAGTTCATTGTTACCTTAATCGTGGGTACAAGATGTTTGCCATGCTACCACGTTATGCAAGAGTTGTTTTTTACCCTGTACGCTTTTAATACAAAGTATAGACGCGCTTTTGATCCCTATGTTAGTGCGCTTTGGATATAAGGTTTTTTTCTCTTGTGTGCTTTCGATATTCTCCCGTATATTTTCTACATAATGTTCCATTCACATAGATAACAGCTCGATCCAAACTTCACCCCACATTGCATCTTACTGCCATTTGGTGGGAAGGTCTGGATCCGTACCGAGTTCATTAGGGGTGGTGGGGGCTTGGCATGATATTTTCTCATCCCCGCTTTTCGTCAGTGGGTGAGATTATTTCACGCTACCCTCCACATTCATTCCCCTTAGATTAAATAATTAATAACCACAGTGTTGAAAGTACTAATATTAAATAAATGGTACGGTCCACCACACAGATATTCTCACTCCTTTAACTAAAAATTGAGATAATCTCGTAAGGTGTGTGAAATTAAATAATGGGTATTGTTGCAGGAACATAATAGGAATAAGAGAATCACATACTACCAAATAGTATACATGAAATAATTTACACTGTTACAGAAACATATTGAGAAAAGAGGAAAAATCTCTGTCCACTAAAGAGCATAACAATAAACTTCTCATTTACCAGACAGTTATTTCAAAAATACATATTAACTTAGAGCTCGGTAACTATTTGTTTTATATAAATATTTTAAAAATAAAATGTGCCTATTTTTAATAACCCTACAACTTTGCAATAGTAAGTTATATCGCATCTCAAAGATTTGTAGCATTATTATCAAAATTTGAGATAGCTACATATCTAAAATACCCTCAAAGTAATTTTCCTGTAAAAATAAGAAATTACCTTTTGTTTGTGATGTTAAACAGTCTCCTAGATACAAATTTTAATCAAAATCGTTAAATTCAAAATTGTAAAAATATCTTTTTTCTCTTTCGGTCCTTAAATAATCTACCCTTAATTTTTAGGTTGTATTTAAAACTCCAAAATCTCTTCAGGAAAACCTTATCATAACCCTAGTTACAAAGATTTAGTCCGATCAGTAAAATAGTTTAGGCTCTAGACAAAGATACAGACAGACAGACAGACAGACGGGATCGTGAAAACAACGTTATTGGTTTCGGGGCGTTATAAATTTCGATATTTATCAACATCTCGAAGTAGATTTTTTGTGACGGTTACAATACTTCTCTCTCCTAGAGTCGAGAGAAAGTAAAGACCAGATATATTTGCATAAGGAATATTACTATGACGTATTCATCCGTGAGTTTGAGGAATATTTAACAAAGTATGTTCCCTCCGTTTATCCTAAAAGTAATCAATCAGTATTTCTCTGACGGACTACACTATGGCACTATCTTATAAGATAAACCAGGGTGGGAAGATACAAGGTGAGCTTGCAAGGAGTGCTCATAGTTCATTAACTACTTAAATTCATTCAGTGCTAATAATAATAATAATAATAATAATAATAATAATAATAATAATAATAATAAGACATGGTGCTAAATATTATTATTATTATTATTATTATTATTATTATTATTATTAGCACCGCGTCTTACTGCCCGTTCGGGTTATACGCACTTACGCTAATGTGTAATGGTAGGGTGATTGTGAGATGAAATGAAGGACCTACAGTTTAGCGTGGAATCCAAACCACGGTGGAGGCCTGGCATTCCTCACAATCACAAGATGTCTTGTCAGAGGTGAAGTAAGGGTTTGGTAATCAGATAAATCTCTGCCGCGACCGAGGATTGAACCCCAGCCGCCAGCATAGAGGTCTGACACCTTACCCCTAGACCGCCAGGTCACCACCATGTCTTAATACCCGTTCGGGTTATAAGCTTAAGTGATAATCACTCTAATGGGTTAGGAATTGGGAAGGTTGAATATAGAGGAGGTGAACCCACATTTTCTTGGACGGGAGAATGGAAAAACATTTAGGAATAACCACTCCCAGCTCACCCGAGTGAGATTCGAACCTCAATCTCCCCGTCCTCGGCAGTCTAGCTCAACACGAAATTTGTGCGTTAACTAACTGCGTCACCGAGGAAGGTCATGGTGCTATTCCGTGTGTAAACATAAGTTTAAAAAATATACTAGCTTACGTTTATGCTTTGTTTACTCTAAAAATAGTAATACCTAGGTAATAGCAATAACCTACCTTGTTTAGTTCTATCTTACCCCCTATCAGATAGAACTATAACGTAATCCATCAAGGTAAGACTATCCTACCCACTTCGGTGGTCATACGGTCTACCACGCTATTCTCACAGTAGACTAGAATGAAGGGGAGATATAGGTTCGAATCTCTTCTGGGTGTACTGAGGGTGGTTTTCCCTAAACAGTTTCCCCCTTTCCCTCCATGAAAATGAGGGTAATATTCCTCTAAATATAACCTTCCTGGCTTTAAACCACTATCGTAATTAACCTACAGTAGCCCCGTATCTTCTATAGTGCTGACTGACAGCTCACCGCTGACTTCTGATAGTCAACATTTAGGTATATATATACATTTTAATCGTCAGAAGTGACAGCTGCTAAACACATGTTCTTGCAGATCATTTGGTTTGGCGTAGGGATACATAATTTGGTCTGGTAACTTTTTAATGCTGTCAGTCATCACCAAAGAAGCCATGGGGCTACTGTATAAACGTTTAACCTGAATGGGTACCGAGATGCTGTTTAAAAAAACTGTGCTACATTCCAGTGCAAACTGCGTGTATAGTTGTAATACTATTAAATTCAAACCATCAAGAACAAAAGTCTATGTTATTTTCCCGACAAAAGAAAAGAGTGCATGACTGATGTTACTTTTGTTGGCACACATCATGTTTATGATTAGTACAGTACTATTACTAATATGTTTTGACTAAGTTTGAATATGTAACATTAAACCTGACTTGGATGACCTTCGTAATACTTCCGACCCATTTCCCAAGTTTGAGATGTTTACTAAATACCTGTCAGATGTTGCTTGTTTTGTAGACTGTGAGAAAATTCGTAAACGGTTTGTCCTGGTCTTATATATCTTTTTTTATTAGAACCTTCAACCCGAAGGTTACTAAGGGTGCTATATGGGAGAGTACTGAGAAGCGTTGGAGATGTTTATAAATACCAGATTACTTATGAAGTGGTTTTATAATTTTTAATAATGTCTTCGTCAAAAGGTAGGCGGAAGTTCTTAAAATTTAAAAACATTATATATTTCAAGCTTAAAGTTTTTCTAAAAATGTGTTATAGCATTAAACCCTATAAAACAATCCCACATTATCTTAAAATGTTCTGTTGTGACCCTAACAAAACATAACTTTATTTGATAGATTTAGGCTGGATTTAGGCTTATGACCTTTAGCTTTAATCTCGAAAGTAATTTTTTTTACGTAAAGCGTTGTTTAATGTTTTAAATTTTAAACTCAAAATTTAAACTTTTTAACTGGTCAGAAACGTACTTATAGTTTTCACCTGCATTCAGTTTAAAATACTATTTTAAAATATTAATATGAGGACTTAAGTAACGCGAATAAAGGCGAGTATTTTTGCAGTTTTTATAGCAAAATATTTTTCTGGCCAAAATAAGTAGAATATTGACCCATTATAAACCTTTAGTTTAATTTTCTTCACAAGGTGATATCAATAGTTGTTGAATATCTGTCATTAGTATAGCGGCATTAGATGACAAACTTTTTAAATGTAGAAAAAAAGTTCTCATTAAACTTCAGAACACCTTTGACAGATATTCCACAACTACTGTGGTAACCAGTGAATAAAATTAAATTAAACGTTGCTATGGAGCAATATTTTATTTATTTTCGGCAAAAATATGTTTTTATCTATATTAAAATTGAAAACTCAGTAGTCTTTTCTCGCATTACCTTCCTACACACCTTAAACAACTTCTTAAATAATTCGGAATATCTAAACGTCTGCAACGCACCTCAGTGCTTTGCCATGTAGTCCTATTTAATTTATATTTTAGTAGTTAAGGATTTTGAGAGTAAAATAGGGTAAATACGCTCAATTATCATGGAGAGGGTAAGTAATAACCACAGGGATAAATAAATCACGAAACACTTCGGTGGCCGCATAATCTAAGGCGTCACCCTCGCAATAGACTAGACTGCTGATATCATGTAGATCAGGTCCGTGTGTACTGAGGTAGGTTTTTCTTCTTCTTTCTAAAACTGTTTTCCACTTTCTCCCCATACAATGCGGGTACATTTACTAAAGCTTCAACCTTAATCACCCCTAACCCCACATCAGTACACTCGACAGGGATTAAAAACATGATCCCGGCGTCATCAGAATGACCAGACGAGATTGACGCCTTAGTCCACACGTCCATTTTAAGCTCGTTAATACGTTTATGTTCAACACCCTGATTAAGTTTAAAGAAACGTAAATAAAACATAACTAATCTCTGTTTTTATTGGTTCCTTCACTAAAATTTATAAATCACACGTAAGCGCACGATACATACAGTAGCCTCATGGCTTCTTTGGTGCTGATTGACAGCTCACAGCTGACTTCTGACAGTCAACATTTAGGTAGATACCTAAATTTTGACTGTCAGAAGTGACAGCTGATAAACACATATTTTTTCAGATCATATGGTTCGGCGTAGGAATACATAATTTGGTCTGGTAACTTTTCAAATCTGTCAGTCAGCACCAAAGAAGCCATGGGGCTACTGTAGCTCCTATAATCTTGTACAGTTTGATTCACGCGTTCTTCTAAAATAAATAAAGAACATATTTTTGTGTGGCACAGCAGTTACATGCTGTATACAGGGTGTATAGATTTGTATGAGAGGTAACGGGTGTGGATATTAGAAGCCAAGACAACGCAAAACATATTTATGAGCACATGTCCTATGCTCGATGGTTCCCGAGATAAGGCCTTTCAATATTCTGCTGAAATTGTCAGTAGCCCTACTCGTTACATCCCTGTTGCACCTATTTGTAGACAATGTATCACTGCTGGTACACGTACAGGTCTACATGATCAGGACGGGATCAAATAAGTTTATTAACAATCCCAGTAGAAGTTTGGAAGGCTTTATCTCGAGAACAATCGAATATAGGGCACAAGTTCATAGGGACTTTTTATGCTGTTTTAAGGTCTACCAACCACACCCCCATTATTTCATACATATATTGATACACCCTGTATATGCGTGTCTGGGCTACAGCCCTCGTTTCCTCGGTTGGGGAAAGATTGGTCAATATTAATGAGCCGTTGCCCGTGGGACGCCCAAACTCTCTGATCGTACATCCTTTCCGTGGAGACTCTCTGCCCATGTCCTGATGAGGTGTGATGATGGTGATAGTGAGTATGTGGGTGTGGAACCAGTAGTAATACTTAACCTAACTTAAACCTAACCAACCAGAACCTGTTGACCCTTTGGGATAATTCCCCTTTCGGTAAAATCACCCATAGTGCCAGCAGAGAATAGAAACTGAGACCCCTAGATTCGTAGTCAGGTGCGCTAACAACTACACCACGGGGCCGGTTAACTACATGATAAGAGAAATAATATATGTTGACCTTTGCAACGCAAACTAGAAACAACTTAGTATATATATATATATATATATTCTAGTGGATAAACACCACTTTATGATAAATAACACCCACATCGGTGGTCGCATAGTCTAAAGCGTCATTCACTTGTTATACTGTATTGTTGTAGACGGGGAGATCAAGGTTCAAATCTCGGTAAGCTGTACTGAGGATGTTTTTCTCTAAACTGTTTCCCACTCTTTCTCTTCTTAATGAATGCGTATAAACCGAACGGATACCAAGACGCGGTGAAAATATATAAATACGTATGTTTTCAAATTACTGTGCCGTGTCGTGAAACGAAACACAACCAGTACAATAGACGCAACTGTCTGCTTGCATCCCATTTTCTAGGTGCATGAGCACTCGATTGAGTCAGTTGATTTAAACATTTTATTGAGTCTCCAAAGCAGATATTTTCACGCAAGTCCAAGAAAACTTTTTTTCTATCACCGAATCTTACTGCCCGTTAGGGTTATACGTTCATACACTAATTACGTTAATGGTTTTAGGAATTATGAAGGTTATATTTAGAGGAAGTGTACTCTCCTCTGCGTCAAGGGAGAGTGGAAAACAATTTTAGAATAAAACTCAGCATACCCAACCGAGATTCAAACCTTTATCTCCCCGTTACCGGTGGGCTAGTCCACTGTAAGAGTAGCTAGTTAAACCATGTGGCCACCGAAACGATTCCATTAAAGCTGAACGTATTTCAAGTCACTTAAATCAGACAGCGTGGATGGGGATGATATCTTGTGATTGGCTTAGAGCTATCACGTGATCACACTTCTGTTTTTTTTTTGTGAATTTGTGAATCAACAGTAGACCCTAAAGCTTGAATCACACGTTCGTTGAAAATAGAAAGCAGAATCTGCCTCAGTGGCGCAGCAATTCACACGCTGTATGTTGACCCATGATGCATTGCAATGCTACCTTAAAACAGCTGATTATCAAATATATTTTATTTTCTAATGGATAAATATATATTTTAAATAATTTTCCCTATGAATGTTTTCAAATTATAGCCCTGTGTCGTGGCACAATCCAATACATCGATACACACGGTTTACATTAACGGGTTATTTCAAATCTCCTCACACTGGCCTACGAAGCTGTCTGCTTGCTGTTAGCTCTACAGCGCTTGCGTTGTCAAATGCGCGTGCGCACTGATTTGAGATAGCTGATTCTGAGATTTGATTGGTTCTCCTGTTTCGAACATCTCAGACAGAGCGGACGAAGTAGAGATGAGTTGAACTCTAGCGGAAACAGCTCTCGCCGATGAGGCGGAAATCTTGTGATTGGCTTAGAGCTCGTCACGTGACCACGTTTCTGTTCTGCGCTAGTTTTTCGGGGAACGTGTGACTCCACAGTAACAGTGTTAGTTCTTTTGTCTGCCGTCTCGCCCCAGTGACCTACACACCTGTTTGTCGGTCGGGTTTGTCCGGGGAACCCCCTTGTTTCCACGGTTAAGACCCTATCTTTTAGGAGTAGTATGAGATCTACTAACGAGATGCCACGGAGCTGTCTGTCTCGAGAGGCGTGAGTTAAACTCTCGCCGGAGAGATTGAATGTCGAGATTTTACAAGGTTATTTTATTAAAACACCACGAGAGGTGGCGAAAACACGATTACGTGGGAACACGCACGTGCAGGTGCACCAATTACAAAACAAACGCTACCATCCCTTTCCCTTTTCCCGATAAATGTTCGTCTACAATCAGTCGAACTCGTAATATTGTCTGTCTACAATAACATACGATCCCACCTAGGTGGCTTAGTTAGCTAACGCACTAATTTCGTGTTGAGCTCGACTGCCAAGGACGGGAAGATCTAAGTTCGAATCTCGGTCGGGTGAATTGGAGGGGGGGTTACCTAAACGGTTTTCCACTCGCCCTCCACGCAGATGTGGGTTCACTTCCTCTAAAATTCAACCTTCCCAATTCCTAACGCATTTGCATAGTTAGTACTTAGATGCAGTGATAGAAAAAAGCCAAAGAGGCTAGGGCTTGAATCCCGGGATGGTACATTAAAGATTGTTCCCTTTAAATAGTATTCCACTCTCCCTCTTTGTAAATGCGGTTACAGTTACTTTAAATTCTACCTCCATAATTCCTATTCAATTAGTGTAAATGTTCGGATATCCCGGAAAGGTAGTAAAGACGCGGAGAAAAAAAAGAGTAGCATAGTGAGTTTTAAAGTTTTTCTTGCGTGTAAAGTAGTTCTCTGTGGATAGGTAGGGTCAAGGATAGGGTAGGGGGTGGGAAGATTCATGACCTTTGTCAAACTAAATTCATTCATATGAGGTCACCCACCTCTGTAGCTTACCTTAATCCTTACATCCTGTGCCGGAAAAATACATAGTCATGAATAAATTAGCCACCATAGCTTATATTAAGTGTTTTATTTTTTATGTTTTCTTATCATTTTTTGCTCTGTATTAGTTAAGGATCCACCCGCTTCGGTGGCTGCATGTTCTAACGCACTACTTTCGTGTTAGAGTAGACTGCCGAAGACTGCTCAGGGTTTGATCCCGGTCGGGTGCACTGAGGTTTTTTTCCTAAATGGTTTTCCACTCTCCCTCCACGCAAAATCGTCTGCACTTTCTCTCAATTAAACATTTTCTGTTCCTAATCCATTAGTATAATTAGAACATAGGCGTATACCCCGAACGGGTAGTAAGATGCGGTGCTAAAGAAAATGATCGTATGTTTAATTTTTAGGATTATTCGCTTTGGATGTTAGAAATTAAACACAAATAAGCAGCAATAGACCACCAGAACAAATTTCAGCTTTAAGTTTGAAAGAAAATATTATTAATAAAATCGATATTTTCTTGAATCCTTGAATATTAAATATCCTTAAGGTTTCGAGGGTTCTAGGATTCGAGATTCTCAGCCATCCCTTTAAAAACAAAGTTTTTTTCACATAATTTGAAAATGTTTGTTTTAAGAAGACATTATTTTAATCAGAGTGCTACATTATTAAAACATATATTATATAGACTAATTTATTTTTCTGAACACAATCTTCGAACTAAATAGTTTAACTGATTTTTACCAATTTTAAGCAAACCCATTGCATTAATATTGTATATCACTGTAATGTATTGTTGTTTCAGACCTTTTTGCTCCATGCTATAGGTACCAACATTTTAAAAATTGATGAACAACTATGATAGAGATTCTTAAAGTTAAATACTAATTTGAGCTCAGAGTCAAAAACAAAACGTCACATATATCAAAAATTGACCCAGAAGAACTTAAATCTCCCAAGTGTCTGAAAAATACAAGCAAGTTGACACTAAAAATAAAATATTTAAAAATTGTATTAATTTAAAAAAATAGAAACAATATGAGATTAAAAAATGTATTTAGACCAAGAGGGCTTTTCTATTAAAATTAGACTACAGACACTGTGCTGAACGTTATAATTTTTTTTAGCACCGTGTCTTTGTACCCATTAGGGTTATACGTTAACGTAATAATTAATCAAACTAATAATAACATAACACTTACTTAGTCTATGGCATTAGGATCTCGAAAGCTCATTGCCGCACTTTCGAAATTACGCCAACTATCCCTATCTTGAGCTAGTTATACCCAGTCCACCTCATTACACCCTATCATTATCTTGAGCTAGTTCTATTTCTGCCACCTGTTTACACCCTATCCTTAGCTTTAACTAGTTCTATCCAGTCAACCTCACTACACCCTATCCCTATCTTGAACTAATTCTATAAATTCCCTCTCATTACACCCTATCTTGAGCTAGTTTTATCCAGCACATCTCTTTACACCTTATTTTTTCCTTTCATTTCTTATGTTATCCTCCCATCTGCGTTTAGGTCTTCCCAATGATCTCTTCTCTTTGGCTTAGCCAATAAATAGCCTGAACATAGTTCTAGAATTTCTCACTCGCACTGCGTGTCCTGCCCACCATAAGCTACGAGTTTTGATTATCCTAACAATATCTTATAATTAGTACATAGTGTGTAGCTCATCATTATGTGACCTCCTCCACTCTCCAATATCTTCACCCCTTTCTGTAACAAATATCTTCCCAAGGATCTTGTTTTCAAACCCCCTCCCCTCTCCTTCCCTTTTAAGGTAAGAGACCACGTTTCACGCCCATAGAGAACAACCGGTAAAATGATTGTGTTGTATATTCTGAGTTTCCTTGAAATCAGGGGAGGTGTCAACAATTTACTGGCCGAGTAATAGCATCAATTTCCCAGCTGTAATATTCCTAATTTCCACTCTAATATCGTTATTGATAGTTTATTTATTAATAGAAACAATTTACTATATTACTTAACTGTAGTGAACTTGTTATTACCGACATTTGTCTTTAAATTTCAGTCAAATATCCCCTCCGAGTTTCATCCGTGTTCCTCTTGAATGCTAGTTCTAGAGCACGCCAACACGGGTTTGATAATGATGCCTTATTCAAAACACAATTACATATTTTATTAACCCCACCCATAAATCTCGTCAGGACATCTAATAACAATCTTAAAGTAGTCAGGAAGTAGCATCGTGGGCCATTATTTTCAAGATTTGAGAAATATAAATAACACAATATGACATTACAAATACGGTAGAATTGGGCCAAAAGATATTTTTGGAAAATAAAAACTTTATTTTGAAGGTAGCATTGATAAATATTACTATATTATTAGTAATATGTGTAGGTATATTGGCTATGCAAAGTTNATTACACATTAGCGTAAGTGCGTATAACCCGAACGGGTAGTAAGACGCGGTGATAATAATAATAATAATAATAATAATTTATTTTGAAGGTAGCATTGATAAATATTACTATATTATAAGTAATATGTGTAGGTATATTGTCTATGCAAAGTTATAGTTGCAGAACACAAAGATGGACGTATGAATGCGTGGAAGGAAATCTATTAAATCTTCTAGCTGTCATATAATATTTTTCTAAATAGAATCGGAGTTTAAATTTGTCTTCAGTTCTTCATCATCCATTTATCTAAATATGGGTATAATTTTATTTTTATTGTGATATGAAAATGCGTAGTTTCCAAGATTAATTCAACTGTAACTCTAACTAATAAATTCATGTTACCACCAATATTAATTACTATTTTAGAATATATTCGAATAAGTGTAGTGTTCAATACGTCTGGCTACGAACCTAGGGGTCTCCGGGTTCGATTCACGGCTGGAAACTAGGGTATTTTTCTCGAAAGGGAAATTACCCACCGGGCCTGGATTCACTAAAGGGAGAAAATAGTTCCGCCGGCTCAAGTTTGAAAGATATGCCCATTTCCCTATTCACTAAAAGAAGCGGGTGAAATTTGACAGTAAAGTTGCGCCTTTTATTTGCCACCACTCAAGAGTAGGCGCAACTATTAAATCATGGTTGTTTCTTCATTAAATTTAAATGTTGGCATATTATCGCGATTGCTTAAAACAAAATTAGTTAACTGTATTATAATTAATGATAAATCAATAATATAATATACGTCTGTCAAGCACAATATTTGTTTCAATTCAGATAGTGGTAACAACGCAATCACCTTTTATTATTGAATTTTTACTTTCAAACAAGGCAATGGCATTTCATCCATTATTACAAATCAATACGTCAAACAAAACCACAGTGCAGTCTTTGTTTGGATCCAAAGAGGTTTGTATTGCTCCAAGTCCAAATACATCTCGTCACTAACTAATATGGAGGTTATTATAGCTTTAAAATAAGTTTAAAAGTTTTTATAAATGTTTTATTAATGGAACTTAACTTTAAACTAATAATACAAATCGATACTAAATAATGAACTAATATATATTTTTTGTAAAGCAACAAGAAAGAGGCCGCTTATAATTTTATCGCTAGTTGATTAGCAAAATATTTAGAAATCTTTGTATTTGCTGTCATTTTCAATTGATATTAAAAATAAATTAACCTTGACTTTGAAAGTAAATTCTTCACAAGGTTTGGTAGAAAAGAACCCGATTTATGACGTTTATAGTGACGTCCCCATAATCTTTCCGCTAGCTTGCGCGTTGCTTAGTGAATACGGAAAAATATATCATACGTCTGTCAAGCACCATATTTTTTTCAATTAAGATAGTGGTAACAAAGCAATCACTTACGTTTTATTGTTGAATTTTTACTTTCAAACAAGGAAATGGCATTTCTTCCATTATTACTAAACAAAACGTCAAACAAAACCACGAACCATGTAATCTTTGTTTAGATCCAAAGAGGTTTGTATTGCTCCAAGTCCAAATACATCTCGTCACTAACTAACATGGAGGTTATTATAGCTTTAAAATAAGTTTAAAAGTTTTTATAAATGTTTTATTAATTGAACTTAACTTTAAACTAATAATACAAATAAATACTAAATAATGAACTAATATATTTTTTGCAAAGCAACAAGAAAGGGCCGCTTATAATTTTATTGCTAGTTGATTAGCAAAATGTTTAGAAATCTTTGTATTTGCTGTCATTTTCAATAGAGATTAAAAATAAATTAAATTGGACTTTGAAAGTAAATTCTTCACAAGTATTGGTCGAAATGAGACCAATTGATGACGTTTATGGTGACGTCACCATAATTCTTTCCCCCTGCTTGCGCGTTGTTTAGTAAATACGGAAATGGAGCAAATAATAAAGCGCATCTTTAGGGATAACTTGGGTGCAAAGTTACGCCATTTCTAGATTTTCGCCGGAGCATAATTGCACTCGTTAGTGAATCAAAGGCCTGCAGGATTTGGTCAATAAATCATCAGTTAGGTTTAAGAGTTTCCACTGGTTTCACACCCACACATTCACTATCAACATCCCATCTCATCAGAACATGGAAACAGCCTCCACGAAAAGAAAGTACGATTGTTACATTGGGGCGTTTTTTGGGCAGCGTTACATTAGTACTGGCTAATCTTTTCACAAAACTGGTCTACGAGGGATGTAGCCCAGACACGCAATAAATAAATATATAGGCCCCTAGTTAAATATTGACAACCCTTGCACGGATATTGAACCTGGCGTTTTGGTCTATAAGAACCAATTGTTTTGGATTAAACTTCCTTAACCCTTTTATAGCTTTGCACTCAAATTATTTGAAGCTAAAATTATTTATTTTTCACTCCAATAAAAAATTATATATGTGTTTTAATATATTTTTTTAATTAATGATATTGGTAGGAAATTACTATCAGAGTTTATTAGGTATTGACAATAGTTTATAAAAAAATTACAGCTTCAGTTCACAATACTTGAGGTATACATGTTTGGAAATTGTTTGTGCAGAGTATTTATTGTTAATTAGCTTATTTCTATCAATATTTTACTGTATTTTCTAAATACAATTCTTATTGTATATGACATAAAAATAGTTGGAAAACCCTCTAATACTCTTATATAATATTGGCATGGCCTGATTTCCAATTAAATCGAACAAAAGTTTGTTACATAATATTAACTTTTCAAAGAATTGTAATAAGGAAACCGTTCTGTTTATTTTTTCAGTGAACACTACTTGAAATTAACATGAATAAATAGACCGTAAATATTATTCTTAAATACCAAGCAAAAAGTATGCTCAGCGAATCAGTTTAGCTTACGCGAAGAAAGTGAAAATGTTTTGTCTAATTTTATTTTATGACACACTTTCAATAAATTACTTGTTTCGTAAAGTATCCTAGCGAAACCAGCTTTTGTTTTACTCTTTTAAAATTGCATTTCTAATTTTAAGCTGATGTGAAAACATTGAATTAAAACATTACATTAAAAGTTATGGGTAAATTAAAAATAATGTATGGTTTTAAAACAAAAAAATATTATAAAATAATCAACATAGTATTTATATTAATAAAAAATATATCCTCACTCCCTCTAAAATCTAGTGTTATGCTAACTTTGGATAAGTCAATACTCAAAACTGACTTAATTTATAGCTATATAAATATATATAGATGTGTATATATTTATATGCAAATATTTATATATATATATATATAGATGTGTATATATTTATATGCATATATTTATATGCAAATATTTATATATATATTTTGGATGAATGTATTCACATTTTAAGGATATTTTACCTTGAAAAAATAACTTGAAGATGTATCAAATTTAAAAGGATAATATATTTTAACAAAAGGGAAGTTAACAGTGAAATAATTAACTAAAACATAATTAGTTTAGCTACTAATTACATTTTGCATTTAAGTGTCAGTGAATTATTTATTACACACTTTAACTAATTATTAAAGGAAGGAAGGAAGAAAGGAGTGTCCCTAATGTAGATATCTCCTGGCAACAGTTGTTTGTAGCTGAGTGTACCTGATGTAGTTCTATCCTGGCTACAGTTGTTTGCAGCCAAGTGTACCTAATACAGCTCTATACTGGCTAAAGTTGTTTGTAGCCGAGTGTACCTGATGTAGATCTCTCCTGGCTACAGTTGTTTGTAGCCGAGTGTACCTGTTGTAGATCTCTCCTGGCTACAGTTGTTTGTAGCCGAGTGTACCTGTTGTAGATCTCTCCTGGCTACAGTTGTTTGTAGCCGAGTGTACCTGTTGTAGATCTCTCCTGGCTACAGTTGTTTGTAGCCGAGTGTACCTGTTGTAGATCTCTCCTGGCTACAGTTGTTTGTAGCCGAGTGTACCTGTTGTAGATCTCTCCTGGCTACAGTTGTTTGTAGCCGAGTGTACCTGTTGTAGATCTCTCCTGGCTACAGTTGTTTGTAGCCGAGTGTACCTGTTGTAGATCTCTCCTGGCTACAGTTGTTTGTAGCCGAGTGTACCTGTTGTAGATCTCTCCTGGCTACAGTTGTTTGTAGCCGAGTGTACCTGTTGTAGATCTCTCCTGGCTACAGTTGTTTGTAGCCGAGTGTACCTGTTGTAGATCTCTCCTGGCTACAGTTGTTTGTAGCCGAGTGTACCTGTTGTAGATCTCTCCTGGCTACAGTTGTTTGTAGCCGAGTGTACCTGTTGTAGATCTCTCCTGGCTACAGTTGTTTGTAGCCGAGTGTACCTGTTGTAGATCTCTCCTGGCTACAGTTGTTTGTAGCCGAGTGTACCTGTTGTAGATCTCTCCTGGCTACAGTTGTTTGTAGCCGAGTGTACCTGTTGTAGATCTCTCCTGGCTACAGTTGTTTGTAGCCGAGTGTACCTGTTGTAGATCTCTCCTGGCTACAGTTGTTTGTAGCCGAGTGTACCTGTTGTAGATCTCTCCTGGCTACAGTTGTTTGTAGCCGAGTGTACCTGTTGTAGATCTCTCCTGGCTACAGTTGTTTGTAGCCGAGTGTACCTGTTGTAGATCTCTCCTGGCTACAGTTGCTTGTAGCCGAGTGTACCTGTTGTAGATCTCTCCTGGCTACAGTTGCTTGTAGCCGAGTGTACCTGTTGTAGATCACTCCTGGCTACAGTTGTTTGTAGCCGAGTGTACCTGATGAAGAGCCCGCTGAATGAGATGGTTGGAGGTGATGAAGGGAAGGAAAGTATCTCACAATCCCCAGCGTTGGGCGTGGTGCCAGGATGACACCCCATACATTCTGTGTCCAGTCACGACATTCCATTCAAGACATTGTCACGGGGGGATTCTCTAGTGATCCGCTGTTATGCCGGTAATGATCCTTGAGGAGCTGTTGGGATAGGTTCAACAAGCTTCTGTCCAATGATCATTACGTTACTTTTAAAATGTTTTCTGGTCCAACGACTAACAAATGCCATATTTCAATAAGCTGACATCAAATATATGGCACATCTTCTTTAATGAGGGATGGAAGTAAACGCGGGTTAACGTTTTTATGACAAAAAAAAATCAACATATTTTTAGTGAAACTAAATCAAATATTGATACAGTTAATAAGGTAATCATAATAATTATTGGTTATTTGTCAAGACTATCATGTAATTTGATCAAGACTTTTCCTCTTCATTTAGAAATGTTCTGTTCAAATGCCATTACGTAGTGTGCATAACAATGATTCAAAAACTATTATTAATATGCAAAGAAAAATAAACTAAACATATTATAATGAAGCAATATTTTATTTATTTTGGTCCAAAGGGTGTTTTTTTTGCTACCGTATCTTACTACCCATTCATTTTATACGCACATGCACTAATCATGCTAATATTTTAGGGATGAGTATGTATGAATTTAGAGGAATTTTATCAACATTTTCGTGGAAGGAGGGTAGAAAACATTTAGGAAAAAGCACCCTCGATAGACCTAACATGGATTTTAACCTCAACTTCCCCATATTCGGCATGCCAGTTTATTTTGAGAGTGGTGCTTTAAGATGGGCATGTAGGGGACGAGAGAAAAAAAATCAGTGGTTTTTGCGGTTTTTATATCTAAACTTTTTTTTTGTTAAAATAAATAAAATGTAGGTTCGGTACCAACGTAGAATTTAATTTTCTTGATATGGTGATATTAACAGCTGTTGTTGAATATCTCTTAAGGGTGTCCTGGAAATTATTGACAACTATTGAAGAGACCTGGTGATTAAGCCCATGCACAATAAAAAAAATGGGCGTACAACCCCAACGGGTAACAAGATGCATTGCTAAAAAAATATGTCCTTTTACACGAGTTCAAAGGTCATCTACACTAAAGTTCAATTTTTATAGAAAGAACCTTATCCAACAATTATGAAGTTGCTAAACACGTGACAATACTTCAAGCCTTGTAATTAATTTGAGGTTGTCACTTTTGAATGAAATTATCAACGCCTATAAAATAATACCAATAAAATATGAAAATAATATCAATATTGGTCGAAAAAATAATTTTGAATTTTCTAAAAAAATCCTAATTTGAATATTGTAGTTTATAGATACCATTTCCTTGTGCTTATCTACCTAGTATTTCAATCACGCCCGTTTTTCAGGTGTTAACATAACGGACTTGTCACATATCTCGAGGTGCTTGGGTGAGAACAATCTCGATCTAGTCTCGTCAAAGATGACAGTGGTATGAGACACAAGATGGATGGACCATGTCACACGCTACTGTGCAATGGTCATGTACAAAGATTGGATCAACAGAAGAGTGGTAAAGAGAGAAAGAGAGAGACATATGTTTCTAGTCTGGAGATGATCATGAAGTCGTCAATTGGAATCATTACTTCTTATAGTGCACAGTACATCCCCAATACATCGTAGGAAACAAGGAACGAATCTGCAACATTTGTTTGGAGGTACCCGCCTCGGTGGCGTAGTTGGCTAACGCGCTAGTCGTGTTTAGCCAGACTGCTGAGGACGGGGAGATCGAGGTTCGAATCTCGGTCGGGTGAACTGGGGGGGTGGGTTTCCTAAATGGTTTTCCACTCTCCCTCCACGCAAATGCGGGTTCACTTCCTCTAATTCAACCTTACCAATTTCTAATCCATTAGAGTAATTAGATACTTAAAGCGTATAACCCGAACCGGTAGTAAGACGCGGTGCTAAGTATTATTATTATTATGGTAAAAGAAGCGGGCGCAATTTGACAGCAAAATTGCGCATTTTATTTGCCACCACTCAAAGAGTAGGCGCAACTATTAAATCATGGTTGTTACTTCATTAAATTTAAATATTGTCATATTATCGTTATGGCTTAAAATACAATAATTAGTTAACAGTACTCTAAATAATAATAAATAAATTAAAATAACATATATATGTCAAGCAGAAAATTTGTTTCCATTTAAATAGTGGTAACAAAGCAATTACTTACCTTTTATTTGTTGAAATTTTACATTCAAACAACGCAATGACATTTCTCTCATTGTTACAAAACAAAATTTACGAACAGTGCAGTCTTTGTCTAGATCCAAAGAGGTTTGTATTCTTCCAAGTCCAAATACATCTCGTCACTAACTAATATGGAGGTTATTATAGCTTTAAAATAAGTTTAAAAGTTTCTTTAAATGTTTTATTAATGGAACTTAAGTTTTAAACTAATAATATTAATAAATACTAAATAATGAACAAATATTATTTTTCTAAAGCACCCAGAAAGGGGCCGCTTCTATTTGTGTTGTTAGTTTATAAGCATAATGTTTAGAAATCTTTGTATTTGATGTCATTTTCATTAGATATTTAAAATAAAGTAGCCTTGACTTTGAAAGTAAATTCTTCACAAGGATTGGTAAAAAAGAACGCAATTGATGGAGTTTATGGTGACGTCACCATTATCTTGCCACAAGTTTGTGCCTTGTTTAGTGAATACGAAAATGGAACAAATAATAAGGCGCATCTTTGGGAATATTTTGAGTGCAAAGTTGCGCAATTTCTAGACTTGCACTGGAGCAGAATTGCACTCGTTAGTAAATACAGAACCAGTGGTCTTGTGGTAAGATGTTCACATCAGGACCCGATGTTCGTGGGTCCAAACCCAGCCGAGGTCGGTAGACTTTTCCTGAATGATAAAAATCCGTAGCACAACTTCCTTCGGAGGGAGAGTAAAAACGTCGGTTCAATGTCGATTGTGGCATGTAAAAGAACCTTGAAGGTGAAAATACCTTTCCGGGAACATTGGTAGGCCATTTTGCGCTCGGCCATAGAAATTCAGTGTGGTAGGCACCGGCGAACAGGGTATCATCATATGAGTCAAGGCAAAGCAATAACATAATATCCTATTGAGGGGGTGAACTGTAAGCTCCCTGAAATGATATCGCAATGTAGGAGATCGTGGTTAACTTGTGGTTGCGACCAATGTTACACCGGTTGAGTCTACTGAGGGTGGATGTTCCTAAATGGTTTCTCACTCTCCTTCCACGCAAATGCGGGTAGATTACCTCTAAAATGCTTCCTTAATTAGTTCTAACCCATTAGAGTAGTTATCATATCTGTATATAAACTGATCCGGTAGTAAAACAATGTGATAAAATTCTGAAAATTGAAAATTGACACCTAGACACGGGAATCGAATCCGGGACCTTTTCCCGTGTCCAGGTGTCATTTTTCAATGTTAAGAATATTATATCTGTGTGAAGTGATCCCTCACTAAATGCATACATAATAGCTTTGACTATTTGATTCTTAAGGTGATAAAAAATACTAAACAGATAATTTCATTAAAAATTTAGTATATTTTATCAATTAACTTATAAATACGAAAATATCACTAGTTAAAAGCAATCAAATAAAACATTTAAGGGGTATACTTAACATATTAATGTAGCTCACGATAAGGCGAGCGAAAGACGTTAGACAACAGGTTTCAAAATATTAAAAGTGTTAAGCAATGTTTACTAATATTTCTCAGCTATTTATTAATATCCATGTAAACTGTTGGACAACACAACATAAAGTAAGTAACTCTTTATTCGTTCCGCATAACATACATTCAAATTTCCATTAAAAAACAAGTTTACTACCTAAAGCTGTCATGTACCAAAACAAGCTTCTTAGCTAAACACTTTCACTAAACATACTACTAAAATAGACACTGTACTGGCGGAATTGTATGCACGGATAGTGTACCGGCCTCTGATTTGGGAATCCTAACAGTTTTCATTAGTTCTGGGTTTTTTTTGTAACAAGATTAATTCTCATGCTAGCTCAGTTTTTCCCAAACTTTTGTCGCGTACCCCTTTCGTGATTAATGATCTTACAAAGTGGTATTCAACCTTGGGTACACGAATACATCTCAGGGGATGTGTAAACTTTAAAAATAATTATAAATACATTCATATTATTATTTAACAATAGGTCTAGAAGTAAGAACATGTGAACTGGGAGCGTTAATTAATTCTTTTTCTCTCTCTCTCTCCCTTAGATGTATATTATAGAATATGTATAGCTTTAATTATAGACCGACACATTGTAGCAATTATTGCTACAAGGTATCCTAAATGGGGTTAGTCAATCAAAACATCATTTACCCAATTTCACCAACCGGACGAGCGCGCGGAAAAGAACTTCCACACACAATGACAACATTGAAACATCTAAGAGCGCTGATCCTAGTGCTGCATTTTGCCACTATGCACCACCACCTGTCTCAATAACAACATGGACGTCTAGAAAAACATAGAAGCGCTGAGGCTTTGCTAGAAGATTCTCAACAGTGCACCTCCCCCACTCTCCGTGTGTTTGAACTCTGTGATCCCCACCCTTGTGTAATTCCGTCTCGAGTGTTCGATGAGTTTTGCACCATATAAAAGACTGTTCATCAAGATAGAGACCACTCTTGGATTAGGCTCGGACATTGACGAAGCGTAGGCTTCAAGGACATACTTATACCATGTAAGGAGAAATTCTATTTCGGCACAAATATAAATATTGTAATCTTTCTAAATTCCCTTTTGATCGTTTTACGTGTATATATTGTTATTTATATCTTATATGAATCTTCATTCGTTTTACTAAACATTAAGTTTAACTTCACTTATGTTACGCATGGGTTGTAGGGAAATAGGACTTTACTTAAACTACAAAAGTAATGTGGGGAATTTTTTTTAATGTTAGTTTTGAATTTTTTCTAATGTTAGTTAAATCGTGCTTATCAACCTTGATTCAATTATTTAACTTTAAGAATTGTGTTTTCAAAGCTTGTTGTCTTAGTATCCATATTGGGAAGTTATTTTATAATATTAGGTCCTAACTATTCAGTTGTTAGAATGCGTGACGTTGATAATTATTCTCATATATTTAACTTTATGTATCTAGCTTAGGAGTTATGTTTCATAGTTATTGAATGTGGCAGAGTGTTAATAATATTTAGGCCAGGAAAGTTAATAATAAAGTTAGGAATTATCCTTAACTTTAATAAGTGGATATCTAAGTTTATTTAGTATGACATATAATTTTGGAGGATTCCGTAATAAGTTTTTGTTATTTATTTGTGGAGACGTCATGCGTATGCTAATCATTAATGGGGTAACCACAGAACTTTAATGCTGTTAGCTACAATTTTTTGACTAGCACTAAAATAGGTCATTGTTGGGAAATCTCATTTAAGTTTATATGGTGTTATACGCCATATTTATAATGCTAGACATTGAAAGGATTATATGTTGTCATACGCCATATTGATAATGTTAGGCATTAAAAGTTAATTCACGTATGTTCATGGAAAGTTTTCTTGTAAAAACAATAATCATAGATTGTTATTATTGCACTTCAGCTTTTACAGATATTGTATTAAAAAAGAATATGCTTAGATTCTTTAAAGAAGTGATATGTTCTTTAATAAGATGTTGGCTGAAATAAAAGCAAAGTTTCTTTAAGACTTGAACTTTTTACTATTCTAGTTATGCCATTTATCCTTAGGTTTAGATATGTATAATTTTAATGCCCTTTTTAACTTAGCCTTCGACCTCGTCGTATTAAAACTAAATTGATTTCTGAAGGAGAACAGTGATATTACCCTCCTTCTAGGAGTGAGTGGCGTGCGTTGGAGATGGGTTGTGTACCCTGCTATATTTCACAACAAAAACATAATATTGTTTTACACTTCGCACTCCTATTTTTCTAAAATGTTTGGTAACATTAAATTTATTTTATTTGTATTGAATCCCTCTAATTCTAGAGCTTGGATTACAACATCTAATGGTACAGAATTGAGGATATTATACATCTGAGGGTGCACCAACAAAAAAGGTTCGATACCAATGTCTTAACAAACGCACTTCTTTTAGCTTTTCATTAAAAAAATATACAACTATCTGCTATCATGTAGTATATAAACGGTATTTCCAAATGTTAAAACAAGCTTGAGTGTGTAGTTAAACAAATCCATTACAGAGGAAATGAAAGTGTTATAAATATCCATGACATCGCGTCAAAGTCCGCATTAATTTATTTATACAACTTAATCAAGAAATTATTATTGAATTTAGAGTAAAGGGAACGCGATAAAGGGGAAGTGTTTTTTTATTGCAAAACTATTTTTTTGGCCAGAGTAAATACCATATTTCTCCAATAGAAACATAGTTTATTTTTATTCACATGAGGATTATAAACAGTTCTTGAATATCTGTCAAGGGTGTCCCGGAACTTAATGACAACTCTTTATCTTCATTTAAAATGTTTCTAATCTAATACCGCTATGCTAAAGACAGATATTCAATAACTGTTAATATCTATATGTGAAGAAAACTAAACTATGTTTTCGCTAGAGCAATATTTGTTTTATTTTTGCCAACAATATGTTTAGCCGTAAAAACTACAAAAATACTAACCTTTTCTCGCGTCCCCTGCACTCCCGCCCCAATAGAACTAAGTAGCACGTGAACCCCCTGAAGAGTAACAGTACCACAGTTTCGAAAACACTGCTTTAGACGAATACTGGTGCTGTTAATAAAATATCCTCCTTATCACCATTTTTTAGAACATAATATACATTTTTTAAGAGTATATAACGTGTCACTTTATTAACCGAGTGAATATTTTAACACAATTAATTACAAACTAATCTAGCCAGTCTAAGAAAAACGCTAGGTCCCCTGACCATCAAGTAGTCAGAGTAAAATGTGAAACGACCATTTCAACAATGAGACACTTTGTCAAACGTTCAACGAATCGAACCTGGGCATCGAAAAGAATCGCAAACTGATTGAACTAAGGTAGCCAAAGTGATCTATGTTGCACATAACCAAACTGGACCCATGTATCGTTGGTCGCACGGTCTAAGGCAGTGGTAGACAACCTACGGCCCACTGATCATGTCCAGCCCACCGACTAATTTTATCTAACTCAAAAAATATATATCAAACAAACAACTATGTTCATACAAATATATTAATAACTAATCATGTACGATACGAGAAAAATAAAGTTGAAATTGTTTGCTCAATATATTTTCCATACCTCCTTAGCATTTTTTAAAACTCTATACGGCCCGTGATGTAACAAATTTGATTACCTTTGTTCTAAGATGTCACTCTTACAATATAATGTATTGTAGGTGACGACGAGTCCAGGGTTCGGATCTCGATTTGGTGTACTAGAGGTTAGTTTTCCTTTAATTGTTTTCTAATCTTCCTTTTGCGCAAATTTGGTTATATTTGACCGAAATTCCAAGATCCTCCTCACATCCAATTAGTGTGAAAAGCCCAGTCAGATGTAAAACGCAGTGCACAGTAAAAGGGATAAGAAAAATAGTTTAAGAACAGCTCTCTTGCGAGTAGTTAAAAGTCCGGTTGTTGCTATTATGTGAGACTTATGCAAAATTAACACCACACTAGGAATCTATCTATGTACCAATATCAAATATTTTATCAACTTACACTGGGTCGATTGTACGATAAGCGTGTTCAAAATTAATTGCTGATACAACCGAGATAAGCCATAAATTGATGAGGTCGCCTGTTTGGCGATAGGTGCTCACAAAAAATGATAAATAAATAGAGGGTCTATTATAATAAACGTATTCTATATCAAAAAACTAATTTAAATCAAGGTCATTACATCACACGTTCAAAATGAATCTTAATATTTTAACTAATGATCTTGTACTCACATTGGTTGTAAGCCACACAACGCGAGAAAAATTGATCTGAGCCTTAATCTGACGTAGAATGTTTATAATGACCGTGCTGAATACCACGTGGTCATCAGTATCATCAACACCGCTGATATATTCCACGTGGCAAGCGATATTCTTCTTCAGATGAAACCGGCCGTGGACAAGGTGGGATTCGGTGCAACAGTGAGCCAAAGGAGACTATTTTAGCACCGCGTCTTACTACTCTAAGCTGTTAGGGATCATATTAGAAAAGTTGAACTTTTTAGAGGAAGTGTATCCGCAGTTGCATGGAGGGAGAGTAGAAAAACATTCAGGAAAAAACCCTTCCTCAGTACAAACGATCGTGATCGAACCCCCCGATCTCTTCGTTTTCGGCAATTGCAAGAATAGCACCTTAGATCATGCGGCCACCAAAGAGGGTTATTTTATTAGGCGTCACTGTCGTATTTGACTGTGTTACCGGTGATGGTGATATCAAGATTCAAAACCAGGTTGGGTGTAATAAGGGTGGTTTTAACTCCCATGGCTTCCAACACTTCTTCCACGTAAATGCAGGTACATTTATTCAAAAATGTCTACCTCATTATCATAGATAATACATGCGTACTACCTAATCGTGTACTGACACGCGTTGAAAACATAATTACATATTATTTTGTTACCACGCTTTCAAACTAGCTGCATAATTACATCATTGGTTTAGGTATGAGTAAGGTTGAATATAAAGGAAACGTACCCGCATTTGGGTGGAGGTAGAGTGGTATTCCATTTGGGAAAATAATACCTTCACAGTATATTCAAACGGGATTCAATCCTTGAGCTCCAGGTAATATGAATTCCATTATAATACGAACCTAACGCTTTAGAACGTGCAATCATCCATGCGGGTGTTTGAATTGTTCATTAAGTGAAAACTCTAAATAAATGAGTCCAACTCTTAGTATTTATCAATAGTCTTTAATTTTAATTTAAAAACAAAAATGTAGATCTAAAACACGAAACTTTAGTAATTTTACTTGTTTCACTAAGGCTACTTTTAAAATTTAAAGATTCTTAGATATTTTGAGATAGCATAACTTATAATCTCGATACCACGTGATTGAAAAAATTAATACTTAGATAAATTAGTGAAGCTGATCTAACTTAAAATATAAATAAGACTTGGAACGTTATGAAGACGTGAATATTTTATTTTATATTTTTTAACAAAACACCATCACCACAAGCTGTAAACATCTTTCAAAGGACACCAGCAGAGTGTTTTTTCTCTGTGTATTTGAGAGAAGCACTATGCTATTCATCAAACAGTAGTAGATAATATATATATATATTCTTCAGTGGCCACACGGTCTAGGGCGTCACTCTTGTGTTAGATTAGGCTGTTGATCACAGTGATATCTGTGTTCGAATCTTTATAGGGTGAACTAAGAGTAGTTTTTTAAAAAATAAAATGGTTCCACTCTTCATCCACGAAAATATTGGTACACTTCCTCTACATTTAACATTCCTCATTCCTAGCTCACTAGCATAATTAGTACACATGAGTATAGTAACCTAAAAAAAAAGAGTAAATAATAGCCAAGGGAGCAAGAAAGGATGTGTCGTTTTTCCGCGCAACCAATTTGTTGGTATGTTCAGTATATAACGCGAGAGAGCGATGCGCCAAACGTCACAGGAATACATAACTAAGGTATTAAAATATGTTTTATCGCGGCTATTTATCACGAGACGCGATTCTTTATCGGGTTATTGTATTGTTTATAAATAGCAGTAGTTCTTGCCACAGTGGCGGTCAAATGTTCAAGGATAACAAACTAATTGAAAGTAAGTTTGATCAAGGCATTTTTATTTACTTGATTTTTATTTCCCCCCGTACAGGTGAGCACTTGTTTGAAATTTTAATATCGTTTGTTTTGATTTTAAAGTGAAAAAGTTCAAATATCGAATCCTAGCTGGAGGCTCTTAGGTTTGCTTTCCAAATATTTCTTTTCCTTCTACCTCTGCATCCACGTCTCAGCTCCATGAAAAGTGATGCCCCATTTGCGACACTTCAGCAGCGTCTTCCTCATCTTCAGGTTAAGTTTGATTGCAAGTGACATCTTTTTATTGTTGAAAGCAGCCTTGGCCAGTGCTATTTTTGACTTTAACCTCCATGTACACTGCGTATCTGTCGCAATTATACTCCCTTTAGTATTTTTAATGTACCATATCCTTCAACTGCTGATTCCCCACGGCATTACCTTTGACAGTACTACTAAGTTCTCTACCTATTTTACTGTATTTATCACACATACTCCTATTTTCAAATCACCATCCTTCAATTAACATAACATATTCCTTGGACAGCTCTCACGGTAAGTGAAATTCACGTCAAAATGGTTTATAAATAGCAGTAGTTCTTGCCGCAGTGGCGGTCAAATGTTCAAGGATGACAAACTAATTGAAAGTAAGTTTGATCAAGGCATTTTTATTTACTTGATTTTTATTTCCCCCCGTATAGGTGATCACTTGTTTGAAATTTTAATATCGTTTGTTTTGATTTTAAAGTGAAAAAGTTCAAATATCGAATCCTAGCTTGAGGCTCTTAGGTTTGCTTTCCAAATATTTATTTTCCTTCTACCTCAGCACCCACGTCTCAGCTCCATGAAAAGTGATGCTCCATTTGTGACACTTCAGCAGCGTCTTCCTCATCTTCAGGTTAAGTTTGATTGCAAGTAACATCTTCTTATTGTTGAAAGCAGCCTTGGCCAGGGCTATTTTTGACTTTAACCTCCATGTACACTGCATATCTGTCGAAATTATACTCACTGTAGTATTTTTAATGTACCATATCCTTCAACTGCTGATTTCCCACGGCACTATCTTTGACAGTACTACCACGTACTCTACCTATTTTACTGTATTTATCACACACACTCCTATTTTCAAATCACCATCCTTCAATTAACATAACATATTCCTTGGACAGCTCTCACGGTAAGTGAAATTCACGTCAAACGTTAAGTCCGCCATGACAGTTTCCATTTTAAAACCCTAGGAGAGAATTTAAGTAACGTTACTGGGGTGTTAAGTGAACGTCAAGTTGAAAGTAATCCCAGCGTTATATTAGTAAAAGGAAGGTAACATCTGTATCTCTAAACATAGGCGTGTAAATGAGTTGTTAATTCAACGCTGCAGTGATGAAAGGGTGGCCTATTCCTCAGGCGTAAAGATTACTTGAGATGTTGTATTCTAGTTGGGTATATCCTACTCATACAAATAATCGAAATAACTAACACGAACCCGTATTTATCACAAGAGCTATCACACTAATTCATTGTATAGTTGAAAAATTATATATACACATACAAATTACAGTTGTGTTTTGTATTAAATTCGTGGTAAAAGTTAGGTTTAGAAAATATAACACAAATTAATATTTCTCTGTTAACAAATATAACTATATTACTCTATTAGCATTGATAAGATTTATCTAATGTGATATGACCCATGGTTTAATAGAGTAGAGTGTCGATAGTTTGGACGTCAAAAATCCGGATCATCGATAAGCCGGCTCACCAAGAAAAAAATGTATTTATAAAAATAACCAAAGCGGTAGCAACATCAAAGACATGTCCGCCAAACCGCATCTCAACCCTTGGTCAAAACAAACACTCGATACTTTTTTTGTTGTTAGAGTTTTTCCTTATTATATTTCTTCACACATTATAATATTTAGCAGCAAAAAAAAACACTGTTCAAATAAATCGTCTATGTTTATTTTTGGTATTTATTTTTGTATTTTCGAAAATACTGAAAAATCGATAATACGGAATGGGTCGATCCCCGATTAGTCCGAATTATCAACGCTCTACTGTATATGAATATATTTAGGTAGTTGTAATAAATTCTGTAACATTCAGAATCAAATATTTCTTAGATTAAAAACTGCCCCAGTATCGATGCATAGATACCGGTTTAGGTATTCAGCTTTGAAACTATTAAATCAATAAATAATACGTTAAAATAATTGGTAAGAGACATAGCTACATGTAGAAGGATTTTAGTAGTAAACTTTACAAAATAAACACGAATTTGAAGAGGGGGGAACAATGAGAACATTTTAATAATGTATGACATTATAGATATTGACAGCTGCATATTATTTGACTAGACGTATGAATGTAGATCTGGTAACTTTTCTACATTTCGTATAGTGTTATTCCTAATGAAAATTGGATTGAAATTTCTCATGGATCTAAATTATATATTTCAACAAATTATTCAAAACTCATATGTTTAAAAAAATATATTATTTTGTTAATTTTATAATATTGATATATAAAACTGAACAAGATTGTTAAAGCTGATTTTAAATTAATTTTATTTTCAAAAACACGTCATCAATGACATATTATTGATTTAATTTTTTTTAATTTCAAAAGAACATTTATTTTCTTAATAGACATATAACACATTAAGATGGAAATTAACTTGTCTAATGATGCATTTGTTTCTGTTATAGCATTAAATTAAATTAAATATTAAAATCAAATAGCCAAAACTATATTTGTTTCAATGAGGATTTACTCGCATCTAGATATTTTGAAAATTGAAAAATGACACCTGGATACAGGGATCTCGAACCCAGGATATTTGGCTTAGTATGCCAATTGTCTAACCGCTGAGCTAACCAGGAATTGTCCCGTGCCCAGGGTCATTCTTCAATCATATTTTAAGGCAGAGTCTATGATGGTGTCATTTTTCAATTTTCCGAATATGGTATTTAGATGCGGCTAAATATGTACTAATAAAACATATATAATATATTTGGCTTGCTGATTCTTAAATATGATTAATTGTACAAATGGCAGCAATAAGCCAACTACTGAGTCTAAGGTGGCTGCGTTATCTGATAGCTCGTGATCTTAATAAATCACACATTTGTAGCCGACGATTTCCCCACGTCCATCATAGACTCTGCCTTAAAATATGAGGAAAGAATTAACCCTAAGCATGGGACGATTCCTGGATAGCTAAGTGGTCAGAGCATTGACATACTAATCTTGGTTCGATTCCCATGTCCAGGTATAATTTTTCAATTTTCATAAATTAAATGTAGTTGAAGAATTACACCTGAGCACGTGATTGAAACTAAGACAGTTGGATTAATATTATTAGAGAATTGGCTTGATTGGCCTAAGGTAACGGGTCCGATTCCCGTTACATGTGTCATTTTTCAACTATGTTTGATTACGAATTAAAAAATATACATCAACATGGATATGTTTGTTATGCATTTTATGTTATCATAATTATATTTGATTTAATGACAGATTAATAATATTTACTATCATTTTCTAACCCCATGCTTTGTGCAGACTAAATAACCTCACTATAAATATAGAGCACAGTTATTTAATGCTATTATATAAGTATTGTATTATTTATAACGTCATTGGATGAACAAACAAAAAATCTAGTGTCAAGTAAAGCGTGGTTAGAACTTTCACTTAATTTAAAGAACAAACTCATTAGTTCTGCTTGAGAAGTTCGCAAAAATATTGGTTGAACCATGAATGATACTTTTCATCACCAACTGACAAGTTGTCAGCTGTAACTAGGAGAAATGAAAGTTCTTAAATATGAGCCAATTTAAATAAAGACCAGTGGAAGTGTCCAGGTACTTGACTAAAGATTTCTTCCTCTAATTCTTGGGTATTGGTACGGTACACTTGCACAGTAACAGACTTCTTTTAATTCTCTATAGACTTACGAAGGGCTTATTCTAATTTGGTTCGAATAAAGTAATTTCATAAATCTGAATCTTAGCTTCTTCTCATTTATAGTCCGAAGCAAAGAGAAATCTTTGATTCTATTTCCGATCGCACACAAATTGTATATTAATATATTTTAAAATTATATAAATTTATCAATCATTATATAATTTTTTAACAAATAAATTAATATACTTTGTAAAATACTTTATTTAATTACTTTAATAAACATATTAGGTAGAGCTTCAGTAATAGTTCTGCCAGTAATTATTTATGATGTAATAAATATCCAAGCTATTATATTTGTTAATTACTGTTATAGACGAATTTAAAAAATCATATTCCTGGATAGGTCAGTGGTTAAAGTTTTGAAGTACTAAACCAAATGTCCTCGGCTTGAGTCTCGTGTCAAGGTGTCATTTTGTTATTTAGAGAATATAAAAATTATTTAACTAAATAATTGTATTATTATTAATATTAGTAGTAAAAATAGCTGAACTATGAGTATATTAAAAGCAAGGGCTATTAAAATAATATTAGGAATGGGGATGAACAGTCTAGCTTAGAATAAATGTACCCATTTGCAGGAATAAGAATCACAAAGGAGGTAAATGTGTTTATAAAACCTCATACCACTCGGTCACAGCGGAATCTTTCGGTAAATAAACAAATATAAAATGTAAGCTAATGGCAGAAAAACATTTTAACATTTGAGTCTATTCCGACATAATCGACAAAAGATCAAGGTAAGTAAAAGATTCAACATTCTAATAGCTAATGCTTATGGCTATAGTTAGAAATGTTAAAGTTTCGCAAATACTAAGTTGTGGGACTATTATACATTAAGTTTGTATTAAAAGGACCGCATCTGAGCGTTAAATTGTGACTAAAGCTTATTTGATATATTCATACGTCAAGTCATGTGATATACAACTTTAACTTATGATAGATGTTATAAATACTGCTTAAATAACAACAGGATGTTCAAAGTTTCCTTTCTAAATGAGACATTAAATCGAATTGAAGCTTGAAACGTATGAATCAAAGTTGAAATTGGAATTAATGGGTTTTTTTTGTCAAATAACATTACTTTTAGTTTTTAAATTATTTATATAAGTCTAGATTAAGTAAAAGTTTTGGAGGAAAAAAATCACACTAAATTATTTTATGCTGACATATCTGAAATTACTCTCTGCTTAAGTTATACACAAAACAATAATTTTATCGGCTCTCATTGGGTGTGAAACGTGGTCTCTTACCTTATATGACGAAAACAAATTCAGGCTGTTCGTAAACAAGGTGCTTAGGAAGATATTTGGTCCAAAAAGAGATGATGATACTGGGAAGTGGAGGACGTTACGTTATGATGAGTTGCATACCCTGTACTCATCACAAGACATTGTTAGGATGATAAAGTCTTGTTGATTACGGTGGACAGGGCTGATGCAGCGCAAATGTAAGAATATAGAACCGTGTTCAGGATACTGAGTGGTGAACCCAATGGGAATAGGCCATTGGGAAGACCTAAACATATATGGGAGGATAACATTAGAATGGTCCTGAAAAAGTAAGGGTGTAATGAGATGGATTGGATAGAACTAGCTCAAGGTAGGGTTAGGGTGTAATGAGGTGGACTGGGTAGAACTAGCTCAAGTTAGGGTTGGGGTGTAATGAGGTGGACTGGGTATAACTAGCTAAAGATAGGAATAGGCTGTAATGATGTGGANTGGACTGGTTAAAGCTAGCTCAAGATAGTGATAGGGTGTAATGAGATGGATTGGATAGAACTAGCTCAAGGTAGGGTTAGGGTGTAATGAGGTGGACTGGATAGAACCAGCTAAAGATGGGAATAGGGTGTAATAAGGTGGACTGTATAGAACTAGCTCAAGGTAGGGTTAAGGTGTAATGAGATGGATTGGATAGAGCTAGCTCAAGATAGTGATAGGCTGTAATGAGGTGGACCGGATATAACTAGCTCAAGGTAGGGTTAGGGTGTAATGAGATGGACTGGATAGAACTAGCTCAAGTTAGGGTTAGGGTGTAATGAGGTGGACTGGGTATAACTAGCTAAAGATAGGAATAGGCTGTAATGATGTGGACTGCATAGAACTAGCCAAAGATAGGAATAGGGTGTAATGATGTGGACTGCATAGAACTAGCCAAAGATAGGAATAGGCTGTAATGATGTGGACTGCATAGAACTAGCCAAAGATAGGAATAGGCTGTAATGGTGTGGACTGCATAGAACTAGCCAAAGATAGGAATAGGGTGTAATGGTTTGGACTGCATAGAACTAGCCAAAGATAGGAATAGGGTGTAATGATGTGGACTGCATAGAACTAGCCAAAGATATGAATAGGGTGTAATGATGTGTGCTAAATATAACTATCTTAAGATTTGGATAGGTGGAGTACTTTTATAAATGCGGCAATGAGCTTTCAAGTTACTACTGCCATAGAGTAAATAAGTACGTTATGTAATTTAATTAGTAGCTCTTGTAGAGTGCTCATTTGAAATAACTTTTATTTAGTGAGATATTTCAAATAACTTCGGTATGTATTGAATTTGTCTTCTTTTGAAATTTTTCTAAGATGCGAAGGCTATTGTGGATGTCAAAGTCGAGGCAAAGGAGATTTTGAAGCTTTGTACAGTAAGGATTTGATCAATTTTGACCGTAAAAAGGTTTATGTCTTATTAGAGGTTCTCTCTACTAGAATACTAAAATCGGTCAGTAGGTCAGACAAATGAGATATAATACGAATAAAAATTTACTACAGGAGTGTAGTGTATTATGAAACAAATTCTGAGGTATTTTTTTAAAAGAAGCCGTGTATACCTATGGTAGGATTATGGTATGAACGACCATTTAGAAAATATAAACATATATTTTTGCAATTAACTGTGATAACATTTTACTATATTATTAGTAGGACCAAGATTTTGATGACGTCATCTTTTTTTTTTGTTCTTCATATATAATCATGCTCATAACTACAACATAAATATTCTATTCACTATCCCATATTGTAGATATTTTTCAGAGTAATTTTGGAATTTAAGTTAATATTATCTTGTTTTCCGTAATTTTTTAGGTAATTTGGATTCATTTGAAGGCATTCATGTAGAATAAGTGCATTATTAAATACTATCGATATTTTATGCATAGATGCTCAAACATATTTTTTCAATACACAGTTTCCGGAATAATAAGGTAACGTAATCAATTAACATTTATATACTTTTTGCTTGTGTGGATGTAGAACACACATTCTTGGTGGGACACTATTACTAAACTGAAGAGGGTTGCGTTGTAAGGGGGCAGCTATTACTTTTGAAGCAGATATTTGTAAGTCAAAATTAATTTAGATTGAAAGAGTTTAGTTGTTAGAGGCATTTAATTGCATTTTACATTTGTAAAGTTCGTGTTTGATTAATTACTGTCTATTAAGAGTCTTAATTCATATTTTAGGTCATTTTTTGAAACTTTGAAATTATTTTTATAATTTTTTGGTAATTTTATATATGGTTTTTTGATATTTTTAGTTCATAAAAATCCAGACCCTGATGAATAATTTTTGTATTATCTATTAAAGGCGAAAGATGAAAATCACAAGATTTGGTGTATGAATATAGAAAGGTAGTTTTAGTAGCATTTTTTTAACTATCAGTTATGGTGCTTAATACCAGAATCTCACTATATTTTAACTCCCGCTTTACTCGATTGTGAACGTAGAGGATATTAACGTTGTATGTAATAATATATAGACAGCAATATATCGTCAACTTAAGATGCTATTAGATACAGTATTGTCATATTCAACCATTATATCCCATAGTTCCCTATTCACCAACAATTCTATGATCAATGTTCAAAATAAGGTTAGTTTTTTTAATGAATTAAGGTGGTAGCATATATATTTAGTTATGAATCGGATTATTTTCTATTTGGAAGATTAAGGAAAGAAAAAATCAAGACGAAATTATATATTATGTGACTCACCTTGAAGATAAAAGTGATAACTCTTTCTACTCTACTCTGCCGGTACTTTTCTTAATTCAGTAAAACATTGGGGAGACGTTTGCAGAATATCTTCAAGATGATCTACTTAAAACGGTAAGGTTAGGTGCGCGATAACGCACTTGTATTTTATTTGAGAGCCCAGGATTTAAAGTGGTTCTATCATTTTTAACAGCACAGTGCTATAAAATAAACAAAACTTTCCCCTGTCAAACAAAAACATTAACATGTTGTTTTGCGATGCTTCTCAGGATTAACTAACTAAACCGGATTAATATATCAATAACTCAATTGATTAAGAGTATCTATTCCAAGTTGCGCTGATTGCAATTTTGGTGAACTGGGTAAAATATTGCCCGGAAACGTGTGTCCCTCAGCTGACATTCAACAACTGGGCAGATCTTCCTCGCTCCAAACATCATGATAAAGAGATTCCAAAGGAACATTATACAGGATGAGGCAGAAAGTGTTGACACAATTAATAACACTATAACGTTACTATTTTTACTAACAAATGCCTCAAATGTAGCTTAAAATAACAACAAAAGACTGACGATTTTCTACATACCCTTGAAATTATTCATATTAAAAAAAAGTCCTTAAGATGACCACCGTTGTACGTACTCCTCAAAACTTAACATGACTTTGTGCTATATTTCTTGTTTAATTTGTTTTAAACACAACTTGTGAGTGTGTGAAACTCCAGGCCTTCACCTTGGTTCAAAACCCACGTTAAACTGTAGGTCCTCCATTTCATCTCACAATCACCCTAACATTACACATTAGCGTAAGTGCGTACAACC
>CABFOW010001690.1:0-104874 GCA_902141385.1 Timema californicum
CAGCAAATTGTTGTATAGGTCAAACTGAAGGCCTATTAACATTTATGTGGTCCTAATGCTCTTCTGCAATTTAATCATTTGTCGTTTATTTTTGACCCCCTTTATTTTATGTATATGTGCCCCTGCCCTTGTCCATTAGAGGAGAAGGAGGGCGGTACACGCTTACTTGTGGAAATCCATGGGTTGAATGGGCTGATATAATAATTTTAGGTGGAGCAGGCTATCACAGAAACCTCAACAATGATTAGCAAGAGTGGTGAAACTTTTGTTGCGATTAACTGAACAACCAGCAGAATAAGATATAAATCTCATTTACTATCGTAGTTTCGAAGAGAGTCGGCCAAAACTTTGAATAAGTTTCATGCATTTCCACTAATTGGTTGATTAATTTTACATGCGATATTAATTAGTAAACAAATTCAAACAATCAGAGTACAAATTTATTAATGCCTGCTTACCCTTGTATATGATTCGTCTAGCAGAAACACTCGAACATAAGCTTACAGAGTAAACGACTGTACATCAGAAGTGCAACAAGTGAAGTAAACACTTGTAATGTGTGAGCTAGACTGCCATCTAAAGATCCAATTCATACCTGAAAAAACAAATATCGAAAATAGATTAATATTAAATGCAATTTTCACGGAATTTTGACAGATTTAAAATTTAATCCTAATTCTCTAAAGCGCAGTTAATCTAATCATATTATTCCAGAAATAAAACAAATCTTAAATAAAGTACAATATTAACCAAATATGTAATTCTCTCAATGATTCTAATATCTTAAAAATGTTGGATTGTATTTTTCTTGATCAGGGAATGGAGTATCATCCATATATTTGTGGTGTTTGTATTTCTCGATGCCGCCAACCTCCCTTCAACTGATATTGTTATCTTGAGTAAAATGACTATGGGAAAAAATATAAACCTATTTAAATTGCAATTATTCATACGTTATAGCTATTTAATATCTTAATGAATATTGGTAAAAATTACAAATAATGGTTTTGTGTGCTATTCCTTAATGTTTAAATGGGGTGTGGTACAGTGGGGGTGGGGTAAGACTTACAGGAGGGAGTAAGTGGGTGGATTTTGTACTCCTCGATACGAGCTACTGAGATAGAAATTATTCTACAAGTGTTTCTTTGTATATATTCATTTGCCAAAAAACTTAATAACAAATATTTTTTGCATAATTTTCTGAGCCAACTTCCTATCACTTACTAATTTACTTCTTTTATTTATTTTTTGTCCCAAGTTTTACTCTCCGTTTGGATTAAACGTGTGTGCACTAATTACTTTTATGTTTTAGGGAAGAGGAAAGTTGAATCTATTAGAAGTGTACCCACATTTTTGGTAAGTGGGGTTGGAAAAATATTTAGTAAAATTCACCCTCAGTACATTCAACTGATATTTGAATCCCCAGTGCCCTATCATCAGTAGCATAGTCTATTGTAAGAATGACACCTTAGACCATCTGACCACTTAAGTAGGCTACAAATTTATTAAAATATAAACTAACAAACTTAGTTGAGCACAATGACAAATTATCAGGCTCATAAATAGCCTTGCTTGTTGGTGACGGGGTGGTTGGGAGTTTGAGTCAGGGCAGTTGAACTAAAGGTTTTTCCCAAGGTGTTTTCCAATATCACTTTCTGAAAATGTAAAAAAAAATATTTTCTTAATTAAAACAAATCGAACCTGGGGTACTTAATTCAGTAGACACCTACCTATACATCACATTATTATTAATGATACTTGCAGCATCATTGATTACATGGTCAAATGCATTACTGCCGTAAAATAATAATTTCTGGTGACGCAAAATTTTAGTTTAGATCCTGCTTGACTGTATATGTGAGTTTTTTTTTGTTTTACCAAAATAGTTTCCAGATCTCTCGCCACGCAATCCTGCTTGACTGTATATGTGAGTTTTTTTTTGTTTTACCAAAATAGTTCCTAGATCTCTCGCCACGCAAATATTGTAAAACTTCCTTTATATTTCAGATACTCACTTTTAATCTATTTGTGGGAATATGCTCACAGACTTGATGGGTTGTAAGACGTAGAGCTAAAAAAGTTTATTTTTGCGATATTGATTCTGAATGTTATATCGATTGAGGACAGTTCATTAATGGATAAAAATAAGAGACGTTGAAAGATGATTACAGCTTTCCAAACCTTGTCCTTTCTCGGCTCTTGTATGAGGCTGGGACCTTTATCATAGGTGACAGACAAATGGAGCCTCACTGTTGTCAGTGGGCGTGACAGGGGAGACAACGCCCTAAATCTATTTCCCTGGAGAGTGAAAGTAAGAATCGATTCTATCCCAATCCTTTTAACCGCGTATTTTTATATACCTCAATAGATGCTACATTCTTTAGTATAAAATATTAAAAGGGGAGAAATATAAGTCGTTTAGGTTCCTCCGCGCATCCGCAGTGAGCCTTTTGAGTGTCAATGGCTCTATTTGAACTCAGCGGCAATCTAGTTGAGCTCATTAGTCCTAGCTTAGCGTAGAATAACTCTGAACTCATTGGCACTTTGGTTGTTCTCAGAAGAATTCTAGTTGAACTCAATGACTCTGGCTTGACGTACAAGAACTGTGATTGAACTCAGTGGCAATTTGATTGCCCTCAGAGGCACTCTGGCTCAAATCATCGGCACTCTAATTGAACTTAGTGGCACCGATTGGACATAAAAGAACTATGATTTGACTCAGTGGCAGTTTGATTGCTCTCAGAGGCACTCTAATTCTACTCAGAGGGTCTCTGGTTGAACTCGGAGGGTCTCTGATTTAACTAAGAGTGTCTCTGGTCGAACTCAAAGGGTTTCTGGTTGAACTAAAATGGTTTATGGTTGAACTCAGAGGTAGTCTGGCTGAACCCAGAGTCACTCTAAGTTGAGATTATCGGCACTCTAATTGTTCTCATAGGCCCTCTAGTTGAATTAACAAGGTTTTTAAGAATATCTATAGTTTATAAAATATTATTACCAGCCTTGGTGGGAAGGTGAAAAAAGTGAAAAAAAAAGGATGACCTGGTGTTCTAGGGGTAAGGTGTCGGACTCCTGTGCTAGGGTTCGGGGTTCAATCCTCGGTCCCGGCACAGATTTATCTGATTACCGAACCCTTCCTTCACCTCTGACAAGATATCTTGGGAATGTGGGGAATGCCAGGCCACCACCGTGGTTCGGATTCTACGTTAAACTGTAGGTCCTCCATTTCATCTCACTATCAACTTACCATTACACATTAGCGTAAGTGCGTACAACCCGAACGGGTAGTAAGACGCGGTGCTAATAATAATAAAGTGAACAAACATATTAATATTGTATAGTCAGGTTTAAGGTCATGGGAAGGCATGCATTTGAATACCAAATGGAATTATCTTTTCTCAACTAATATGTAGGCGCCTTTTCTAAAAAAAATCAACATTCCTCATATCTATCCTATTATTTTAATTACTGAATTCCAATATCCTTAACGAATAATTAGACGCAGAGCCAGAAATAACTACCAAATCTTAAATATATCCTAAGACACGAATTGTATTTTACATAAGTATTTAATAATCTATTGGATTTTGATTTAAAATCAGTTTTACGAGAATGGAGTGGCTCTAATCCCGCCTGTATATTTGATTTTCACTGTGATTTTCCTATCCTCTCTCAACACTAGTGTTGAATACCCTTAACTACCCTTTTCTAACTAGCTCTTTTATCAATTCTCCAATAGAACGGTCAGAAAGGGCGAGTGCGCTAGAGACTAAAAAATAAAATAGAACACATTGGCTGTAATGATAGGTGGCCAGACTGGAGCGAGCGCGCGTTCTTGAAAAATAAAACTGGTTCCTTTTTTTCAATAGCGCGCGCTCAAGCCGGAACACTCTAGTTTACAGGCGCTAGGCAATATTATTGTATGTTGGTTCATCGAGTACCAGGAAAACTTCTCATTTTGACATTTTTATTATTATGGATAGGTTTAACACACTTGCTACTAACGGCCTAATTTAATTGGTAAGACCATAAACCATATGTGTATAGATATAATTATAATTATGTAAAAGTTATATGTAAAAATACTTCCAATAGTATAACCAAAGTAGGCCTTTACAGATAATAATTACTATTAGCATGGCTATAGGATGGGGAAAACCATAACAATAATTCACTTGCCAAAAACCACCCTCAGTTCAATTAGCTAAGATTCGAACCTCTGTGTCCTCGTCAACAACTATTGAAAGCTATCTGCTAATCACGTGATCACTCGCCAGTTTGGCCACCCAGTCGCTCAGTCGTTCACTCAGTTACTCTCTTGTAAGCTTGCCAGTCTGGTGGAACCCTTATGAGTTCTAAAATATGCCCTCCAACCAATATTTGAAATAAGAAATCGTTTCTTTATAGACCAAGAGATGTAACTTCAGTAGTGACACCTTCAGAACACATGGATTTGAATATCAAAGGAAAATGTCGAATGTCTTGTGATTTAAGAAATAAAAGAATGGAAAAGGGAAGAACTATAATTCAAATGTCAAACTCTGAAGTTTGGAAAAAATCACTGCTATATCGAGACAAAACCTAGAAGGAGAAAATAAATTATACCAAGAAATGGTTATGATATTTTGTTTATCTCAGATCTGAAACACCACAACATTGTCCACGCGACAGAAAAAAGTCCATAAAATGTAATTTTTTCGAATAAACTTTCTTTTGAAGGAATTATTTTAAGATCCGCTTTGGTGACCGAGTGATCCAAGGTGTCACTCTTGTGTTAGACTAACCTGCTTAGAAAAGGGATTTCGGGACTTGAATTCTGGGTGGGTCTGCTGAGAGTATTATTTCATAAATAGCTTCACCCTCTCCTTCCACGCGAATGCTACTAGACTACCTCTAAAATACTTATTTCCTCATACCTACCTCATTAAAAAAATTGCCATATATGCATATCCTAAAAACAGTAGTTAAACGTTGTGGTATTTTTTTTAGAACGATATTCATTAATATCTGGTATATATTTACCCATAAGGCCTAAAGTGGCTCTTATCAAACGAGCAGACTAGCTAACTACAACAATATGAGAATGGTATCATCTTTGCATCAAAATTAGCCTGGGGATGAAACGATACACCCAGTTGAGGAAAATATCTCCTCAGATGATTTTTTTAAGGAGCTGGGGACTCTTGTGGCACTGATTGATAAATTATACTGATGAAAATAATTATTTTGTTAGAGTTAAATAACGTTTGCGTTCTGAGCCAACGAATTATATTAAAACACAATTTTAAAAATAATAATCTAGATAAATAATTGTTCCAACCACGTCAACTACTGTCTAACTTCGAATGGTGGGTAAATTGACCATTAATCTCAGTTTTCTAAATCGGAGGTGCTACTTATTTATTCAAGTAGATACTCACTTGTCTTCTCGGGGCTGACCTTGACCCCATTCCATACCGACTGCTATAAAGGTAAAATTTGAAAGCACTGGGGATTGAACATGAGACCTCGAGGAACTCTGATCACTAGACCACTGATGCTGTATATCAGTGGTTCTCAACCTTTTGAGTGATATGGACCCTTTTCACCACATGTCAGATTGTCATTTCCCCCCTGTAAGATTGCCTAACTCAAAAGTTGCATTCTGAATAAGTTAATATACATCTGATATTAAAACACTTTTTTTTAATATATTAGTAAATAAATACATATTACGTTGATTTTTACTGTGGAGCTCTAAAATTAAATTAAAACTACCGTTCAGCAAGTCCAGTGCTTAAAACTAAACAAATTGTTTATGCAAAGTCTGAAATATTGTTGTTTTAAGAGTAATTGTTTACTTAAACAATTTTAATCTGTGGTATTATTTATCCCCCTAAAAGCCTAAAATTCCCCCTTGGGGTGAATTTCCTTCCAGTTGAGAGCACCTGCTGCAGATAGTCTTTACAAATTCCAAGATTTAAAACGAGATAGATGAATTAAGGGAAAAAAATTAAGAAAATATATTTAGTTGGATAAACAATATTTGAAACAACATTTTTTAAGCAAAATGTTTATATAAAAGAAACCCATATTGTTATCGTTTTACTTTTGCTTCTACTTTTGTTCCTAATAGTTTGTATTGGATACAGAAAAAGTTTAAAATGTTGTATCCCAACTCTCATAATAGGGCTAGGTTCTAGACTCGTAAATAATTCCTATACTATAGTACATTTAAACGAATGTGCAGGGCTAATCTAGTTTATTTTTCCTGCTAAAAAAATGTTGGGGTTAAATCCCGGTGTATTTGGGTGCTATATCCTGAATGCTTTCCCGCTACTCTTTCTAACTAACTATATCCGCCCTACTTAGCGTAACTATTGGCTAGCCCATATGGGTAGAAAGATGTGAATGTACTTTCCAAAAGCCCATCTCACGTCTGATCAATCGGTATTTAAGATACACGATTAATCTTTAACAAGAAATAGCACTGGAGTGTGCCTCTCTGCACTCTTCACTTGTCCACAACGAAAACAGAGAGCGATGATTATACTAAAACGGCGTGGTTTGAACCCACGATTAATCTATACCAACAAAGCGGCCGCTACCGTTAGTTATGTTAATGATAAAATTGGCGGATAGTGTCGTTTGGTCAGCACAAACAAACTCTCTAGCAGTTTATCTCAGTTTTATAGACCGGAGAAGCTATATTTTTATTCTAGTAGCTACTAATTTGTTCTAACGAAGCTGAGTTTGAACCTGTTTCAGACCCACTGTTTAACAGGATTCACTTTGGATTGAACCCGGGACCTCTGGTTCTGTAGCCAATGACTAATAGAGTAATAATGTTAATATAGTATAGTGGCTTGACTGAGTTCAATGTAGTTGTTTATTCAGATTTCATGCTACCGCACTGCGATGTGACATTCTTGTCTCGAGCTGTTTAACCTACTTAAGCTACGCGCTATCTTTGAAGTGAAACGATCTCCTAAACATTATTAGAGTTGAGCATACTAGCTAAGGTTCCAACAAATAGCCGAGCGAGCGCTGAGAACATCAAATAATATCGCCCGATATGCTACGCCGCGTGTTGCGCTGTCGGTCTGTATTAATACCTCCAGGGGCAATATTAGTCCTATCTTGCGGTGGATTTGGGTTAATTTTACAGCTTATCTCTAAGTTAGATCTGAGATGGGTTGAAAGGGAGACCCATTAAACCCATGTTATGTTGCTATGTCAGATTCACAAGAGGTTTGGTTTGGAAGGGGAGGGGGTGAGGTGAGGTGGTTTATTGAAAAGTTGGTCGAATCCAGATTTGGTTACTCATGTTTGGAACATCAAAATAATCCCACGGTTACATGCTTCCTAACATTATATCCCACAAATTATAACCTCAGTACAACCGTTACTCAATAATAACAAATTTTTTTTAAGGGTTAAACCTGCGTTAGTGGCTGCATGGTCCAAGGCATCACTCTGTTAATATACTAGACACTAGACTGAAAAAGACGTGGAGATTGGGATTTCTAATACCAGTTGGGTGTACTGAGGGTGGTTTGACACTCTATCCACACAAATGCGGGTACACTTTGTCTGAATTAAACTTTAAATTAAATGTTAATTTTTAACCCCCGAAAAAAATTCATTATGGTGGAGAAACTTTAAAGTCGGTGGGGACCTTTCTTTGGAGGTCTCGTGTGGCTAAACGGTAAGACCTATCAAAAAACGGCTCTGGAATTACTTTAATTCACATCCACTTGCAAACAAAATGTCACGAGATGTTTGGGGGCGTAGCATATATATGTGTGTGTGTGTGCCTCAGGAAATCATACCAAATGTCGCTCAAAGAAATTATCCAGCAGAGCTCTCACAAGAGGCATGGTTCATTAAAGTTACATATTCAATGATATGGATGTATTTCTATTTTTATTGAGTATTCCAAACACTAATAAAACCACCATCTTCCAATTGTTTTAGTGTTGTTTTGTAGTGTAATAATTATTAATAAATTTCGAAGAAGAAAACGTACTTTTTTTTTTCGTAATCCTAGTGATTGATCACACTGTTTTTTTCGGTGCTCTGAAAGCTTGATAGTTGATAGTCGTATTGTTTATGTTTTGTGAATTTTGGGAGCTAACACAGAGCCTCAGCACACACCACTAGAGAGGTCACGTGGAAGGCCAAAGAAGGCTGAGCCTCTATAGAGGGAATACTAACTACACCAGCTAGTTCCTGTGTTGTGCCAAAGTGGTGACATTTTGATCAATTTAATAGTGATTAAGTTTAGTTATTCTTTAATTTGTTTCTGATTGTTCAATAAAAACATGCAGGTTGAGTTCTAGGCTTCTCGCTCCCTTTAGATATATTTCAAATTCATTTTACCTTAAAAGGTACATACATGATTCTTGATGTTTTTGGTGAGGGCGAAAAGACATTTCTTCCTGAAAAATTTCAGATGACTCTAATTATATTCACACAATGTTCAAAGTATCTTTTTTCAGATCTTTTAGAAAGTTTTTCCTCCGAATCTGAGGAGACTATTAAGACATCATAGAAAATATATAAGGGTTCTCCATGAACTAAAGATAAATATAACATTGTCTAATTTAACATAAAAGTTGAAAAGAGTTAGAAATGAATATGTAAAATCTTAAGCATAGAATTAAAATCATCCTTTCTATTTGTCAAAATCGATACTCGCGCTAGTTTACAAGTAAATTAATTTTCTTTTTTCCAAGAACTTCAACGCAAGCATCCTCTCTATGTGTGGAATCATCTCTGTCCAAATTGATATTCTTTAGGTAGAATCACTCTGTCCAAATTAATATCTAACTTCCTTTATTTTCATTCCGAATTAGACTCGCTCTTCATTTCTCCTCAGCCTTGAGTATCTATGACTGACCACGAAAACGAACAAAAATAACTTATCAGACGACTTCAAATAGTAAATATGTTTAATAAAGAGGTAAGTGTTCTTCCATATTTTAAAATAAGTTTTTTTAAAGTGTTGACAATCTTCCCTCCGAGTTATTGTGAATGAACATAAAGAGTATTTGATATATTCAAACTTAGCTATGTTTAACTACTCCCAATTGTTTCCCCTGAATCTGAATTAAATTCTGAGTACAGTATTTCAATATCATTTCCAGTAAGATCTGCCACATGCTGAAAAGCTTTCGAAATGATAAAGTGTGTGTTTATCTTTCATGAAGAAACATCCATTTTAAATTCATATTAGCTTGGACATAATTGTAATTCAAAATAAAAGTTAACCAAACTTTTTTATGTTAAAAAAGTAATTTTTAGTTACCTTAAAGCTAATTAAAATCAAAGCTGAACCCAAATTAAATTACATTTAACTTTCTTTAATGGATGGATATTATATGCACATTACTGGAAATAATTTGTAGAAATAACAAATGAAGGATTAGGTAGGAATAACCAGGAAGGGGTGGTGGTGTAGGTGGTAGTGGGTTGGGAGTAGTCCTTCTAAACTAAAAGTCCAAAACGTGAAAAGGTCATTCATTAAGTCGAGTCTGCTAATGAGAGGAGAGGAAGAGGGGATGGGATATAGAACGAGCTTTAGGAAAGAGGGGGGAGAGGGTGGCTAATAATTAGCTCTGAGTGTCAGAGTCAGGAATATAGAGCCACGTGGCTCGTGGATAGAAGCAAGCGGGCCAGTTATAGAAGGGAGGGGGTTAAGTGCCCCGGAAGAATTATTATATTACTACTGGGAGTAGGGTGAGATTGGAGAAGGGTATGAGGGGGATCTGGAATAAACTTTCGTAAAACGAATTTACCAGTGGTGGCTATAGAATGAATTCTAAGGGTGTTGCTACTATGAAGGAAATAAATATTATTCCTAGTCAAATACAACTATTTTACTTTAGTTTTTTCAACGCGTACTTTGATAAGTCATATTTATCTTAATCAATGGCTTATAAACAATGTTTTCTTGTACTAGGTCTTACTAACTATCAAGTATATTCTCATTTAATTACACTAATGACATATATGTCTTGACGGTAAAGTTTAGAAGAAAAATCTGGAATCAGTTAAGGAGATTCAAACCAAGTTTGGATTGTTTTTAACTTTTTATCTTTGATTTGGATTACCATATTTTGTTCTCTGTTGATGAACAAAATTTTATTATAAAATAAGAATTGCACACTTAGTTCACCCTCTAAGGTAAAAATCTTACCTTGAACGATTACAGTATGCCCTTATCTTATAAATGTTATAATTGTGTAGACCGTCAAGGTATAATTTATACCCCTTTATGTTTTAATCAACACATATTAAAAAAGAGATATTTTATATGAATGTAAATTGTTAAGGAAGGTCTTAAACACCAAATTATCTTGGATCAAAATTTTGTTAATCATTGGAATAAGAATTCTCCCCTAATACCCATTAACCTCCCCTTAAAAAAATATATGTTAAAATAAATGTGTTACTTGTTTGTACAGCCTTAAAGGTTGACCAGCTCCCTATCTGACCTAAATTCAGGTCCATAATGTCTAGCGCTTATTACACGTGCACACCGATGCAGGTTTGAAACCAACTTATACCCGTATCACACGACACTAGCTCGTACTTGAAATCCAATGTGCTAGCTAGCACGTCATCATATAGCGTCGTGTGAATCAGAAAAAGTATACTCGTTCTGCCTCTTGGTGCTGGCTACCATACTAGTTGTGAGGATAGAACAGGCGCTATTTTCATACTAGTTCCGACACTAGTCTGGGTAATTCGACCAATTAATGCGCGCTGAGATTGTGTATAGAGAAATGGTAAATAAAAAGCTAACACCCACATCAATGGGAAGACGGACTGAGGTGCCACCCACGTTTGGTATTTAGTGACTCTGACGAGGTCAGTGTTCAAATTGTGGCCAAATGTATTGAAGGTGTTGAGAAATTATTTTACACTATATCTACATGCAAATTCATGTATATTTTTTTAAATTTTCCTCCGCAATCCAATCCCAATATGCTAATATACCTGACAAGCAGACGTAACGCATCTTATCACACAAAATAACCCTATAATGTTTCACAAAATAATTATATATTGGGTTTCGTGGAAAGTCATATAAATGGTTTACGTGCTTTAATATTTAAATATGGAACTGAGTTTTTATCTATTTGTATCCACTCACTAGTCTTTTGGCCTGCCAATGACAGGTTTATTATACTATAAACTAACATAACAAAACCTTACCTTGAATTGATAAATGCATTTAATGTTAGATTTTGTATATTTCTGTCGTAAGAGTGGATAAAGTGAGAATGTACTTGATTAATTTTAATTTTATTAAATTATTATTATTATTATTATTATTATTATTATTATTATTATTATTATTATTAGCACCGCGTCTCACTAACCGTTCGGGTTATACGCACTTACGCTAATGTGCAATGGTAGGGTGAATGTGAGATGAAATGAAGGACCTACAGTTTAATTGCCGGGACCGAGGATCGAACCCCGGCCGCCAGCATAGAAGTCTGACACCTTACCCCTAGACCACCAGGTCACCCTTTTATTAAATGAATTGTAAAATTGTATACAGAAAGGTCATAAAGTCACAAAGTAACAAGGTCGAAAATGTACCTGGGTATATATATGTCAACCATATCCATGGTTTGACCTTGTAACAAATTAATATTAAATGATAAAACCGGTTTAGCTGGGAGCTTCCTCTATCTAAAATAAAAATAAAGGGGATGCAATTGTCTACATGTGATAAAACATTTGTCAGTAGTAAACATGCATTCCCTCACACTTTATCAAATAAAAGTTTAAGGAAAATACAACAAAATAAACAGAAAATTAATTACCGCGTAATATATGACTTATATTCACATGGCCAATGTTCTAATCCTTGATTAGTTAAAATACATTACAAATAATAGAAATAAAATTAATTTCAGGAACTGCAAAACAATAAACACAGCACACATAATGTGAGCTTTCAAACTTAGCCATTTAAGAGAATTATAAAAGCTAGGTAATATCAAACTACATAAAAAAATTGAAGGCACATACGGACTATTGTCATGTTCACACAAAGGAAATGAGAAAAGATGTAGTTCTGATGGAAACATACTATCATTCGCGTGGAGATAAAGTGGAAACCACAATCATTTTTAGATCACAGTTGATATATTTGAACCTTGGTCTCCCCATTACCAGAAAACCAGACCAGACTATATTGACACCTTAGCCCGTAAGCCCACCAATGCGGATTATACATAGATAGTAGTTTACTTTCGGAATCAATCCGACTTGAATTACAACTACTTGATACTGGCTATAATTGATATAAAATTTATATTCAATACTTTTACAGCTAGAATAAGCAATATTTTTCTTAAACCTGGCTTCAGTGGGCGAATAGTATAAAGCATCACTTTCGTGTTAGGTTGGCCTGCGGATGACGAGAGAGATTCGGGTTTGAATCCCAGTCGGATCTAATGAGAGTGGTTTTTCCTTAAAGTATTTCTACTATAATTCTCCTCTCAAATGGGGTACACTTCCTCTAAAATGATTCCTTCCTTATCCCTACCCCATTAAAGTAAATATCATATATGCCTATGGCCTGAACAGGTGGTAATAAAAAAAGTAAATCTTTTTCAGCTAAGTGAAATATGTTCCAAATAAATAAATAAATTAAAAAAGACTACCTAAACAAAACTTTAGCTAATTAAATTAAATCAAGACACGTCAGAATATTGTGAGAGAAAAGAAGTTACAAACACTTATTCTAAAATGCTTCCTTCCTTATCCCTACCCCATTAAAGTAAATATCATATTTGCGTATGACCTGAACAGGTGGTGGTAAAAAAAAGTAGGGCTTTTTCAGCTAAGTGAAATGTGCTCCAAATAAATAAATTAAAAAAGACTACCTAAACAAAATTTTAGCAAATTAAATTAAATCAAGACACATCAGAATATTGCGAGAGAAAAGTAGTTACACAAACAAAAACTGAAATCATTTTCCAAATTACCACTGTCCATGGACAAAAAGCATAAATCTTATGATAATAAAGTCGGTTTTATCCCATGATGGGAAAGTAGGGATAAGAATCTTATCCGGCTATGTAGTGAAAGGATTATGATAAATATTTTTCCACTCTCCACCTACAACACATTCCAGGCATATCTCTTCAAAAATATTATATTATTTGTAATCTCTTATGGCTACCCCAATAGTGTAATACATATAGCCAGAATGGGTAGTAAGTGAAATGATAGGTAAATATGTTACGTTAAAAAAAATTCAACTATCACTTCTTTAGAAAAAAACATACAAGAAGAAATTTTATCAAGAAAGTGGAGTTTTTGTTTACGTTTTAGCAGAGTATTAGAGGAGGGGTGCGCTACTTGCTTAAGCCCATGTTTGATAGTAAGCAACCTAAGAACGCTCTTTACCTGTCCTGTAGACTAGAGGTTGAGAACTAACCCACATGGTCGGGACGTAGAAGAGACGGGGGAGATTCACTAATTCTGTTGCTTTTTGCAAAGTGTTTCTCTCAAGTTTATCAACTACCTCTCAAATCCTGTTTTCAATGTTGAGAGGGAAGTAAGAGGTGGTTAAGATGATGAGTAGCTAGTCTTGATTGAAAATCTACATTTTAGCAACGTCTAACAAATCACACCAACATTTAAAAAATACTTGATTTTTTTTAACAGCATTTTAATACAAGTTAGGACTAATTGCACTACTTGGCAAGATATGTAGATGTAAGAATTTAAAGTAAATGTACTAAGATTTTCGAAAAACATTTTAATAGTCTATTCCTATATAATTGACAGTGAAGAAGCAATAAAACACATTGATTCTGAAATAAAATAACAAACAAGGCACTTCGTTGCCAACCAAATACACCAACTAACTTAAAATAAACAGAAAAACAAACCAACCCAAAATGAACATGTCATCCTCAAGCAACTCACTAATAAATGTAAGAGGAATAACATAATCATTGTTAAAGTAGATAAAGTAAATATCATGGTTCTCATCAATCATACCTATTACGTTTCAAAAACGATGGACTTCATCAATAATAACAATATTTCTGAACTTAAATGTGATACTACCACCAAATACCAAAAATCAATTTTTTAAAAACCTCACTTAATAATGCACGATTAATTTTCGCTTCTAAAGATATATTCTAATTCATCAATATGAATCCAAAAGAATCTAATTTTACATAACTACCAAAAATCCATAAACCCACATCCCTATACGACTAATTGTCAACTATCAAAATGCGCCAGCCATAATACTTCAACACAACTTACATCTCCCATAAACTTATAACGTAAAAAGTTATTATGACCTAATAGGAAAACCTAAACATATCCTTCTGAATGATCAATCAAAATTCCTATCACTAGATATCTCTAACGTAAATACAAATGGTCCTGTAAACGAAACCATTAACATCACCAAAACCATTTTAGAAAATAATAATGCCTCTTCTGATTACACAAAACAAATTACATCTGTCCTCGAATCGGTCTCCGACAAAAACTGTTTCCAATTTAACAACAAGTTCTACTCTGAAATTGATGGTTTATTAATGGGTTCTCCCATTTCATGTCTTATGTCTGAGATTTTCTTACAGCACAATGGTGACAAAATAATAAACCAACTAAAAACTCTCGTCAATATAAAATTTTACTGCCAATATGTAGACGATATACTTATAATTTATGAACAAGATCCTAACTAAACTTCAAGATATTTAATTCCTAATCTCAATAGGATCCATTATAAACTAAAATTCACCTAAGAGCACGAAACCAACAATAGTATTAACTACCTTGACGTTAATATCACCAAAATCAAGTATAACAGTTTTGAGTATAAATTTACAGAAAACCCACGCATACTGGTGCAATCATCCCGAATGATTATAATCAACCCACAATCCATAAAAAGCTGCTTTAAACAGTCTTATATACAGATTATTTAATATACCATAAACAAAAAGAACTTCAAAAATGAACGTAATGTTATCAAACAACTAGCTGTTTCCATATCGTTACTCCCATTCATTAGTTTACCGAATTCTTCAAAAACAAAAATCACAACTTACCAACAAATCCACTCTCAACAATAATAATGCTAGTTCTGAAATTAATACCTGGTGGATAAAATTCAACTACACTGGAAAAGAAATTAGCAGAATCACAAACATTTTCAAAAAAAACATAAACTAAAGGTAGCCTTCAACACCAATAATAGCATGAAAAAATATATCAACAACTCAAATTTTAACAAAACCAACCAATATGAGAAAGTGGCATAATATATCAACTCACCTGTGAATGTAATAGTGTATACATAGGAAATATAGACGGCAAATTTCAACCAAGTTTTCTGAACACATGAGTGATTTTAAATAAAATAGAAATAAATCAAAATTTTATGAACACCTTAAACAGTCCGGACATCAACCGATCCCAATGAGCAAAAGTATGAAACTAATATACAACATTTCAAAAGGCACAACTATGAACACAGCTGAAAATATATTTATTCAAACTGTTTTACTAAATAACAAAAATGTATTAAATGGACAAACAAATTTCGAAAATAATATAATTATCAAAACACTCAGAAAACTTCGACACAAAAAATAAATAAAAACCCTATCTGCACCCACCCATCCTTTCATAGTAGTAAATGACCTATTTGGGCCAGTTTCTAGAAAATTTGCACCCTATATTTCACTTCCTTTTTGTATTTCTCTTTTTCTAATCCTTATAGCAAATTGATTATAATAAGTTTCAAAGTCTATCTATCTACTATCTCATCTCATAATAACCTAGTACACAATATTAACCTGTACATATAATATATTTGACCTTCTAGTATAATCGTTCCAGAATGATTTCTTCTCACTTTATATATACACGTTAATTTTAATTTTATATCAGGTTCCTTTCTCAAACAACATGGAACACTCAAATACATAGCTTTTAACTATGGTAAATATGCTATTTCATAATTATCAACTCTTGATAGTATAATTTATTAACCTCAATTAAATGTATAGGTTATATCACATTGGCTAGCGCAATATGTTTCAATCATAATTTAATTTGGTATGTTTTCTTTTTTCATCAGACCTGAGGATGATGTCGTTGTAGCATCGAAACATGTCGAAGTTTTAAAAAACGTTGCAGGCATTGCAGTGGTATCCAAGGAAGAGGGAATTACAGATATGTAGAAATTGAACTCCTTTCTATCTTTTATTTTTATATTTCTTATTCTTACAACTATTGCTTTTTTAATTCCCAATATAATATAAAAAAAATAATAGATGCATGATCATATCATCCTGTCACAACAATGTTTTAATGTAATTTATCTCTAAAGTCTACAATTTGTTTTAAATGTATTAAACTTTTTAGAAGTTTGTTATAATTTCAATGATTGTATAATATCGTTCACTATAATATATCATAGCTTGGAATTATAATTACCGATTTTGTCATATATAAATTAAATCAAAGTATCATTATTATTATTATTGTATTACATTATATATTCATGGTTTTCTTGCTAAAGTAACACAATTCGTACAACTTTACTAAAAATTGAATTCAATTATAAATAAAAAAAGAAATGTACTAAAATTTGCATGGAAGAAGGGTGAAAATACATTTAATAAAAAAGTTCCACAGAACACCCGAATGGTACTAGTACACGAATATTCTTGTCACCATCAAACATTAGCGTCACTCACCCCTATGCGACAACTTACTCGTCTGATATAAATAGTTTGTACATAAAAACATGGCTGATCGCACCGTTTCCTTGAGGGGTAGGCAAAAAACAGTGCAAATAGCTAAAAAAAAAGCTCACTACTTAATCTATCCTCAATTTTTTTTTCCACACTTCCATAACCATGAATACTCCCTTCGCTTCAACAACATCCATACAGTGAGTCATACATGCTTTTTTATTATTAAAACTTAGGTTTATCTTTTTCCCACATTCATCTACAACATTTAGCCACGTCTTTACATGGCTTACCCCTTCCTTTGGATCCACACACTCTACCTCCATGTATTTACTTCGTCACTCGTTCCAAACTTATCCTCTCAACATTCTCAAACCAATGTAACACGCTTCTTTCACATTGACCTATTGGATTCAAACCTATTGAATTTCTGACCACACTCCTTCAGCAGTTTATTATATGTTATTTTCACTTTTTTACAGACGTAAACCTTAGTAGATATAAATTCAATGTTTATAGAAATATTTTAGGCAATATCAAAAGCTAAAATGTATTCTACAATAACTATGTAAAAGTTCTATTATTTACTCTACGTCTAGAAAAGATCCAAAAACCTGTTTCGGGAGTAAAAAGCTTCACAAATTTAATCCAAGTTTAGAATATTTCAAATCGAATTTTAAGTACCAATGAATTATAACAAATAATAATCAAACAATGAAACAAAAAAAATTGTGCTAGCTATATTTCATATTTTCAATTTAGTATAGTCTTTGATAAGCGTCTAAAGGATAAATACATATATAGGCTGATTGTGATATGAAATGGAGGAACTACCGTTTAACGTGGAATCTGAACCATGGTGGAGGACTGGTATTCCACACATTCACAAGTTGTGATTAATACACGTCTTGTTAGAGGTGAAGAAAAGTTTTGGCAAGCAGATAAATCTGTTCTGGAGCCTGGGATTGAACCCCGCACCCCCAGCACCAAATTCTGTGACACCTTACCCCTAGACCACCAAGTCACGTAATTTCACAGTAAATTAAATGATTTAGCAGGTTTCCAATAAAAGTTCAAACCTAAACGCCCAGTAAGTGTACTGTGAAAAAAAAAATGTGTCTACTGTTTAACCTTATATTCTTACGATTTACGCCCTAAAAATTATTTATAATGAGGCAATTAACTATACTTTTGGGGTTAGGCAGTGGCAAAACGTGTTTCGTGCATAGGCGATTCATGGAAGATATAACTGACAACTTTGTTAGGAGTTCAAAAATGAGCCATGTCATCTATTTCACGTCCAAATAAACTTCCTAACCAATGCACAAAGGCATCTAAATATTAATATTCATTCATATGGAATTAGTGAGCTATATTTTATACCAAAGAAAATCTTTCACAAGTTATCATCCCCCACCACTGTGACACAACAACAAATATTGAGTCATTTCAAAAATCATAAGAAAGCTAATGATTATAATCTTAAGCACGTGTCATCAAGTGAAGATAAATAAAAACTAATATGTGCTTGATGCAAACAAAGATAGGTACGTCCAAAAGAATATATAAGCTATACAAATTGTTAAATAAATACACCTTTTTACGTGTGCAGTAGCGCAACCCTTGAAATGATAACCAAAGGCAAGAATGGCTGTCCTTGAAATCAAGCGGCCAGTTAGGTACTACTTGCTCCCCTCCACCCTCTTGTCCACAAGCGTAAAGTCCATGTATCATAATAATAATAATAATAATAATAATAATAATAATATTTAGCACCACGTCTTACTACCCGTTCGGATTATATGCTTTAAGTACTAATTACTCTAATGGATTAAGAATTGGGAAGGTTGAATTAGAGGAAGTGAACCCGTATTTGCGTGGAGGGAGAGTGAAAAACCATTTAGGAACCCCCTCCCCCCAGTTCACCCGACCGAGATTCGAACCTCGATCTCCCCGTCCTCAGCAGTCGAGCTCAACACAAGCACGTTAGCCAACTACGCCACCGAGGCGGGTCCGTGTATCATACATTCACATAGTGTTGAGTCTTGAGTTCAGTGTACGTGCATTATGTTTCCCCTCGTCCTCCCACCCTGTTGTTTGTCACTTTACTGGTCACCTTCCAATAAAACGCGGGGGTGAAGTATTGTGGTACAATAATTTTATTTAAAAAATATTTATTTTTAAATTATTATTTCAATGTATCAAAATATACTTTAAATTAAATATAAATAAATGAATGAATTGTATATAAAAGGGTTGGGCACCAACTACCAACCCCTTTTATTTTATTTGGTACATAGATTTTATTAAATAATTTCCATTATATATTCTATTAGTGAAAATATGTATCGGGTTCAAACGATTAGTTGGAACCAGTGTATTAAAAATGGTAAGAGAAGTCTATTTCTATAAATCGTCTTAAACACATATGTACACAGCCTCTCTTAGAAAGTGTCATACCCACTTTAATTACTTACACAATTAGTGCTGCTACTCAACAAAACTAGCAGGAGTGTAAGGAACACAAAACAATTGTAGTGGACGGTGTGATGAATGGCATACTTATTAAGCTTCAAAGTTGAGCGTAAATGACGATTAGACCTAACTTGGCTGTTCTAGGAGAAGGGAATATATGAATTGATGATTTTTTAGTTGGATAGCCCTTGTGATATTTCACCAGTCAAATATTTCGGACCAGTTTAGGGAGCTTTACTTGCCCACTTGGTGTAGCATCCACTAAGAAAGACATGTTGCTTTCCGACCAATTACCTTAATCGCGAAACATTAAATTATCCCTCTTCTTAACATTTTTTCCTAACCACAAATAATGTAAAATATCCCAATAAAGCCTCACATGTCGAATCATAAATCCTATCGTAAAATAACTAAAGAAACTGGTAAAAAACACAGTATGTACATTGAAAAAATGCTAAAAGTGAATAATTGAAAAATAGTATACCCTTACATTAATGAGAAAAGTCCTAAATGGTGAGGTGAAAAAACTTCCTTCCTTTTTTTATATTTCTAATATATTTTCAGTGTCTTCTAAATATGTTTACTTAATAAAAGTTAACGTCAAGAGGTATAAAATTTGTGCTTTTATTGGGCGCCACTCCTAGGATCTAAAAGAAAAATAATAATAAAAAAACATTTACCTCGGCTAATTCAGACAGTGGCACGATGACTCTCAATACTCGAGACCACTGGGGGATACTTAAAATAAACATGAGCAATTTAAATAAAAATGGATTGTTGAAATAAAATGTAATATGGACTACAATAAAAATAAATGTATAAAATAACAATTATTGGAACTTTTGTGGGTTTATTATTGTTTCCTTTTTTATCACATCCCAATCCTAACCTATGGAATTCCGGATAGTTATAGTTCTAATTTGACAAAATAAAATAGTATTGTTGAAACAAAAAACAGGAAGAGAAAAAAAATCAATAAAATTAATATTTAAACATAAAATAAAATGTTAATTAATTCTCTGAATTAGATAGTCTTACTGAAAGTTCTTACATGAATTTTGATTTTTGATAAAAGAAAAGAATTTAAAGTTGAAGAGTTGGCTTGACCTCACCAATGAATTAGTCCATGATGAAACAACACCTACTTCAGAAATTTGTTTCACTTTATTAATGTTAACTTGTCCACAATTCTTAAAAAAAAAAAGTCTAGCTCTTGCACATACACTTAGGTTTCCATTTGCTACTTGTACTTTACTTTACAACCATTAATTCACGTCTTTAAAAATAAATTAAATTAAGAGCTCTACAGATTTTGCTCCATGTTAGACCAACACAGAGGAAGAAGACCCTCGTCTTCTCCAGAAAGTCTCCCAAAATCAAATTTAAAAACGTTATATTTTTTTCTTCCATGTTCAAAGAGAAAACTAATATATAAAAACAAAAGATAAAATGTTGGCCATGGACTAGAGATAAAAACCAGATACAATGCAGGTTTAATATAAATATTGAAATAAATGCCAATGAATGTGAACATTGTTTTCATAAAAGAGTTAAAATGTTTATTTTAAACTGTAAGAATTGAAAAGCGCGCTAGCTTAGAATCATTTACATCTTACCTTGTTACCTCTTTTAATTCTTTTACAATAACGAGACCCATCACTCACTTGTTTGACAGATCTGCGCATGCGTTGAAATAAATCATGGCTGACATGGAAAATGAATAAAATAAGAGTCAACAAACTTCTTATAAGGATATTTAATATGTTTAATAAAAGGAAAGTCTTCTTCCTTAAACCAAAATTCCTTATTTAAATTATTTAAAACAATGTTATACGTTGTTCCTTCCGTCCTTTTATTTTATTGACTGGATGTAAATGGCATTATGTGTCAGGCCGGAAATACAGCGGCCGAACTTTGAAGTGCTTAATTTCAATCGAAAATAAATTGGAAACTTTTCACAAAAATTGGAAAAATATAGGGAAATACATGGTAGGTTGGCAAACAACGTTACAATGGATTGAAAATTAAACTGTGTTAGCACAGATTCTTATTATAACAAAACTGAGTTAAGTATTTTATCAAGTACAACCGAATTATTTACAGAGTGATGTTTGCTGGTGCATCAATATGTATTATTTGCTATGGGATTAAAACTATTTGCATGAGTATGTATAAATAGTCTAGTACACCTATTGGTATTATTTTCTAAACTGAGTTGGTTCCTTTTGAGCATTCAGAGGCCTAGTTCATTCCGAACGATCATACGTCAGAGCCCTTGCTTATAAAATGAATAGAGAACGTCATGCCTTTAGTTTCTTAACTACTCATGGACTAATTAAAACTCATAAACGTGGTACAATTATCACGAGCATCACTTCCATAAAAACAAAAGTCCTTTATTAATGCTATTTAAAACTAATTTATTTTAAACATTATCTTAGTGTTAACCACTTTCCCATGGTTTCATTAGATCTATTTATGCTCCATTTTACTGACCCCTGGGTGAACGCCATGTACTCTGGTTCCATAAGCTTGGTAACAATTGGGGTGTTCTTAAAGTCTAAGTAATAGGCTTTATCAATTTTTTGATAAAGATATTCAAATGATTACTGCTTACAATAGTAAAATATATTTGAAAAAGAAGGAATCTTTCAGATTAAAAGCTAGGTTTATATGTCAGTTACATAGTTTAACACCAGTTAGTCAATGTTTTCACACAAGTCAAGAGGAATGTAAACTAAAACCGACCAATTAGTGCCGTAATTTTATACGTGGTGATAGCCTTTACTGCTTGGCAAGTTGCACCAATGTTGCTTCAACAAACATAAGTTTTTGGATGGTATTTGCTAATTAGTTGTAATATTCTAAGATATCCTGACTAAAACAAGTTTTTAAGCATCTTTTGTGAACACATTTAAAATAAGATTCATTTAGGATTTCCTGGCCACCCTAGGATTTATATTAGGAGTGCATTTTTCAATAAGTTTGATAATGAGAATGACATACTAGAGTATATAAATTACGGATTATAGCTTTATTCAGATGCCATGACTTTGTTGTGATGTTGCGGAAAGGTCTGAAATTGGCACAGTACCTCGTAAAACATTTTTAGTTTCTGAGGTGGTTTTTGCCCACCTTAAAATCTTCATTTACATGAGAAAGAGAACTGATTGATTTTCAGATGTGATTATAATTATAAGATGTTGACTCTACTCCACGCATCCGATATCAAATAAGGTTGTTGATCCTCTCTGAATAGATTTTATTTACACGTCGCACTGTTAATTAGAGTAGGAGTATGGGGAACGCGAGTAAAGAGCAGTAATGTTGCAATTTGTATATCAACACATTTTTTTGGCAAAAAGAAATTAGATAATTATTAAGTAGAAACAAAGGGTTTTTTTCACATGTTGATAACAAAAATTCTTTAATATTTGCCAAGCGTATCCTGCGATTTAATGACATCTCTTTATCTTCCTTTAAAAAAAGATTATTATCTAATGCCTCTATGTTGATGCCATTTATTCAACAACTGTTGATATCAGCACACGAAAAAAATAAATTCTATGTTCCAACTGCAGTAATATTTTATTTATTTTGGTCAAAAAACTTCTATAAAAACTGCAAAGAACACTGCCTTTTTATAGAATCCTCTACATTCCCAACTTAAGGTAGTCTAGATACTTCATTTGACAAACAAATTAACCGAGCCTTGGCAAATTCTTGGAAAGCGGTTATTTCTTGTGTTTTTTTGTAGCATGTCAATCAGACAGATTGGACAGCTACAATTAAAAAACAATATTTTTATAATCTATGCAAGGAAGAAACAATGTTAATTGAATCTACCTCGAAGTTTATTTTCTCTGACTAGATGCAGTCTAATAAAATTACGTATCTTCCTACATTCAAACACGTGGTTGGTCAAAAATATCGTCCTTTTATAAATAATGTGCTAGATATCAGAGAAGAGGATTAATATTATCGTATTTATGAATAAAATACCTTAACTTATACCCTTTCCCGTTGGATTATGTCGGATAAACTTATATATGCTTGTCATGCTGTCTACAGAAAAATATAGTAAAATACATCTATATCACAAATTCTCATAATACTATTAACTGATCCTAAATAATATAATCACGCCAGAGATAGAAGATGCCTTGGTATCCACTCACCCATTCAAGATGTTATTCGATTCATGGGGCCACTAATTTGAAACACACAATTGTTCAATAATGGCTGCCACGCGTGCTCACGTGCTATCATCACTAGATCTATTGAAGAGAAGAAATGTATACGGTCGTCGACGCAGTGACCTACTGCTCAATGACCTCTTAACGGCGAGCCAAGGAAACTTGCCCCCTCCCCTTTTCCCCGAAAGTGGTTTTCTTTTGTTAATTTCTCTTTCTCTTTTCTCTCCACCTTCGTCCGTACTTCTCCTTGTCTACATTTCTGAATTTATCACTCTCTCTACTTTATTACTTTCATATCAGGTTGAGACTATATAAAGATCTGCTCACAGTTTCAAGGTACAGACCCGTTCTACAGCGTCGAGCGTCGAAGGAGGAAACTCTGCACCATCTGTAACTAAGGAGAGAGACATCCATGGAGCTTGGGTCGTCAGATCCGACGCCTTAGCGACAACCACGGGGTTTTGGTCGTCAGATCCACCACCTCGCTGGCTAGGACGTCATGCCTAGAGTATTTAAGTATCCTGCTGCCGTCATCAAATCCTTAAGACCTGGGGTCTAGTTTTTTGTTTGAAAAACTAGACAATGTAGTTCTAGATTTGAATTTAATATTTTTTCTGAAGAATCTTATTTTGTTTTAAAATGATGTCAAATGGGTAGTTAATCCATTTAAAGTTTGGTTAATTTCAAGATGGGGGATCTTTCAGTTGATTCTTTAAATATTGTGTCTTGTAGTCTGAAGGACAAGTCCGATTCTAGTGACTTAGTAAGTCAAGTCCTGGCCACTTTTTATGTGTCTTTATAATAATGTCTCTACATTATGAGCCTCTGGCTTAGAAAGTTATAATGTCTTAGTTTTTGACTTATAAATACTTCCACAGGTTCCATTAATCTTTTTGAGTCAAAGTTTTATCATGACGCCCTGTACGTCGTGAGCACCAGTTCAATTTATGGACGGCTACCACCAGGTTGTCTGTTTACTTTTTCTTATTACAGTTCAGTTAATTGATATCAATATTTTGTGTTGGTCAAGTAGTTACGCTTCACGTACTGTATTAGTTTGGGTGCGCAACCCAGGGAACTGCTCTAGAGTCATAGTGGGGTTCACGCAAATAATACCCTTTTTCTTTTGCCTTTTAATTGACTCCCATTGTTCGAGTGGCTCTCGATGTACTTGCTATTAAAACTTTAAGTACTATTGAAGGCTCTGGCAGTACCAAAGGGAATATGACCGTCCATAGTACCCTATTGTTGACACCTGTTTCATAGCCATCTACTGCTGTTAAAAACAGATCTTACTGATTATCCCAAATGGTTAATGGATATGATTATGAAAGCCCAATCAATCAAAACTGTTCAATGTTACATGCATATCTTGTTCACTATATTTGTTAGTAATTATATAGTATTTGTTCTCCCTTTTTAGAAATACTTCTACCTGTGGCCTGGCGAATGCACTACCCTTGTAGCCACTGACAATACTTCACTATTCTCAAGTCTAATTGTTTGAATCAAACTTTCAATGTATTACTTTCAATATTAATATAAATTCTTAAATTTTGTTATATCTGTTTTATTTAATAAATCTATTTATTGTTTAAAAAACTTATTCTTTCCAATGTCAAATCGTGTCATTTTTTTTAGCAGCGTGTCCTACTAACCGTTCGGTTTATACGCCTATGTATAAATAACGCTAATGTGTTAAGGACTAGTAAGATTAAATTTACAAAAAGAAAGTGTACCTATATTTGCATTAAGGGAAAGTAGAAACCCCTTTAGTAAAAACCAGCCTTAGTACACCCAACCGTGATTGAACCCCGATATTCCCGTCTTTGGCAGTCTAGTCTTACTTACTTAATATAAATCCGAGGATTGATATTAACTACAAAGCTGCCCCGGCCTAAGCTTCACTGTATATATTAAATATGATTTAACCCTTCCAACACACACATTAAAAAGATGCAGTGTTTAAGAACCTGTGTTTTAATTTTTTCTAAGCCTATATACCTTAGAGATAACATTCTATACAGAAATTTAGAGCCGATTTCATACTCAGACATAAATTGCCTCAAGTGCGATGCTCTACTAAATATAGGACGACCAAACCAGAATAAACTGAGACAGTTTCATCTGGAAAACTATCTCATTCGATTCTAGTTCAGGTAAGTGTCGTCTTGTATTTAGTATAGCCCCTCACTTTAGGTGATCCAAGTCTATCTATGAAACTGACCATTAGGATTGTAGAGTATCAAGGGTTAGCTACTATTTACCGCTTGTGATGTTATTTTAGGACAATATTATCATCTGTAAACTTTTAAATCAAGTAATTGATTTTAAAAGCTACCACAGATGCTTTAGATCTCTGTTATTAAAAAAAGTACTATTGATTGCTAGTGCTCAGAAGAACGCTATTACCAAGTTATTGGTTTATTAGGATTTTGGTAGACAGAACCTTTTGAAAAATATTGATTAAACTAGCATGTCTCAACGTATGGATACAACAAGGCAGGTCTTGTAACGTATCCAGCTCTCAAATATCTATATATAAATACTATTTTATCTAACCCTAATTTATTTATATGCACTTGATTTTTATTGAACATTTTAACCTTTTATTTGATGGTGTTCTCCAAGAAACTAAATGTATTGGTTTATTTTACCATCAATATTAGGGTGTGAGCAGTTGTATTTATTATTGACATAGTTTGCTATTTGGAATTTTGGGGTATTTCATAGGATGCAGAAAATACTATTATATATCGTACACAAAACGTGATTTTCATAAACTCTAGCATTATTTCTAAAATTCTCAGATTTAAGACTCAAAATAATCTTTTTTAAGTTATGTTTAACATAATCGCAAGTAATTTATCAATTTTTAATTTTTCCTACTAGCGCTTTCGAACTGTTTGGTATAAATACATTCAGGAGTTATTAAGGAAAAATCGCCCTTAATTCACTTGACAGGTGCTTGAACTCGGATCTCCCTATTACTAGCATACCAAAATACACGGAGCTGACATTTAGTCCACGTCCCAATGGACGGCTTAATTTAACAAGGAGATTCTGAGGATGGTAATTTAAAGGAAGTTCGAGAAAGCGTGGATAGAAAGAATGAAGAACTATAGTGAATTTTGTATCTTCTCATCACACGTGAACCTGGTCAGGATTCTAACCCCAACCTTTTCATTAATGGAAAGCATTTGCACCATAGTACCCTATTGTTGACACCTGTTTCATAGCCATCTACTGCTGTTAAAAACAGATCTTCCTGATTATCCTAAATGTTTCATGGATATTATTATGAAAGCCCAATCAAGCAAAACTGTTCCAAAGTTACATGCATATCTTGTTCACTATCTTTGTTAGTAATTATATAATTGTTCTCCTTTTTTAGAAATACTTCTACCTTTGGCCTGGCTACTGCACTGCCCTTGTAGCCACTGTCAATACTTCACTATTCTCAAGCCTAATTGTTTGAATCGAACTTCCAATGTATTACTTTCAATATTAATGTAAATTCTTAATTTTTGTTATATCTGTTTTATTTAATAAATCTATTTATTGTTTAAAAAACTTATTCTTTCCAATGTCAAACCATGTCATTATTTTAGCTGAGTGTCCTACTACCCATTCGGTTTATACGCCTATGTATCAATAACGCTAATGTGTTAAGGACTAGTAAGATTAAATTTATAAAAAGAAAGTGTACCTATATTTGCATTAAGGGAAAGTAAAACCCCTTTATTAAAAACCAGCCTTAGTACACCCAACCGCGATTGAACCCCGATATTTCCGTCTTTGGCAGTCTAGTCTTACTTACTTAATATAAACCCGAGGATTGATATTAACTACAAAGCTGCTCAGGCCTAAACTTCACTGTATATATTAAATACGGTTTATCCCTTCCAACACACACATTAAAAAGATGCAGCTGTTTAAGAACCCGTGTTTTAATTTTTTCTAAGCCTATATACCTTAGAGATAACATTCTACACAGAAATTTAGAGCCGATTTCATACTCAGACATAAATTTCATCAAGTGCGATGCTATACTAAATAAAGGACGACCAAACCAGAATAAACAGAGGCAGTTTCATCTGGTAAACTAGCTCATTCGATTCTAGTTCAGGTAAGTGTCGTCTTGTATTTAGTATAGCCCCTCACTTTAGGTGATCCAAGTCTAAATATGAAACTGACCCTTAGGATTGTAGAGTATCAAGGGTTAGCTACTATTTACCGCTTGTGATGTTATTTGAGGACAATATTATAATCTGTAAACTTTTAAATCATGTAATTGATTTTAAAAGCTGCCACAGATGCTTTAGATCTCTGGTATTAAAAAAAGTACTATTGATTGCTAGTTCTCAGAAGAACGCTATTACCAAGTTCTTGGTTTATTAGGATGTAGGTAGAAAGAACCTTTTGAAAAATATTGATTAAACTAGCATGTCTCAACGTATGGGTACAACAAGGCAGGTCTTATGACGTATCCAGCTCTCAAATATCTATATATAAATACTATTTTATCTAATCCTAATTTATTTATATGCACTTGATATTGTATTGAATATTTTCACTTTTTATTTGATGGTGTTCTCCAAGAAACTAAATGTATTGGTTTAGTTTACCATCAATACTAGGGTATGAGCAGTTGTATTTATTATTGACATAGTTTGCTATTTGGAGTTTTGGGGTATTTCATAGGATGCAGAAAATACTATTATATATCGTACACAAAACGTGATTTTCATAGAGTTTAAAATTATTTCTAAAATTCTCAGATTTAAGACTCAAAAGAATCTTTTTTTAAGTTATGTTTAACATAATCACAAGTAATTGATCAATTTTTAATTTTTCTTACCACCGCTTTCGAACTGTTTAGGATAAATACATTCAGGAATCATTCAGGGAAAATCACCCTTAAGTCACTTGATGGGTACTTGAACTCGGATCTCCCCATTACTAGCATACCAAAATACACGAACCTGACATTTATTCCACGTCCCAATAGATGGCTTAATTCAATAAGGAGATTCTGAGAATGGTAATTTAAAGGTAGTTCGAGAAAGCTTGGAGAGAAGGAATGAAGAACTATAGTGAATTTTGTATCTTCTCATCACACGTGAACCTGGTCAGGATTCTAACCCCAGCCTTTTTATTAATGGAAAGCATTTGCATCGCATCTACCGGTACAGTTACAAATAATATTTGAAATATAAAATATTTATTAAGAACAAAAAAACAAAAACACGGACATTACGTTCCGCTTTCCTTGGAAGTAAATGTGCGTAATAAATGGCGGAAATGTGAGTTATCGAAGAAACAGAGAAAGAAATAATATATATATATTCGAGCAATAAATTTCGAGTTAAAGGAAAAGTCCTAGTGTTCTGGTTCAAAGAATCTTTAGTCACAGAATGTTGCAAGAAAAACGTAAGATAGAAAGAGAGATATACTCTTCGTTCCTTCTTGTATCCAATAATATATATCACTGGGTCGCTAGGAAGATTCTTTGTAAAAACAAACACGGATAGAAAGAGACAAAAATGGCCAATAATAATAAAAACTATAGGAAAAAGGTTTCAACTTGGCAAAAACTGAGGGCCAAACCAATCGAATGAGATTTATGTCAGACGCGAGAACACTACTAAAAAAAAAAGTGTTGCAATGAGAAAAGGGAAACAATGGAAGAGAGATTATTGTGCTATTCTACAAGAGCTCTCTCCAAAGCGACACGTCACCTCGGATGGAACACTCTAGTGAACCAACATAATGTTATACTCCTTACACACGAGTGATGTTTCCGTACTTAATTCAGAATAAGTAGATGCCCTGATTTGTGATCAATAAATTTATTGGATATTGTTACATAAAAAGTTGAATTTTGGTATGAAATTCGGGAAATAAAATATTTCCTTTTGTTCAAAAATGGTTAAAAATTAACTTTTATTTAAGTGTTGTGCTGGTAGTAAAAATATTACGACTAAAATGTGTATTAACCAAAACAACCAAAGATTGGAGGGTAAAATGCTATAATTTAAGTAACTTGCACATTCTTAATATTTCTATTATTATTATTACTATTATTATTAATTTTTTATTTATATTGACTTTTTTTTGCCGATATCCTATCCTTCTCAAACATATATTTTACCAATGTTCTTTGGTAGAGGAAAGTAAATTTCTTAGATTGAGAGGACTTTTATAGTTTACCGGAATGTTGGTATTATTAATAAGAGTATAAATCAACATGATTTGCGGTCAAATAGTCAAGTTTGTGAAAATTTTATTTCTTTTTTTTTTGTCGCATGTGTTATTTAGTAATTCAAAAATGCTATAGTGACCTTTAAATATTTTTTGATAGCCGTTTTAATTTTCTAAGCATGTGTAAAAAAAACACAGCTCTTGAAATCACAATTCTTCTTAACAACTACTCCTCCTCTTAACAACCAAATGCTATGGCACCTGCTTTGGCATTCACATGGTCTAAGGCGTCATTCTCGCAATAGACTAAACTGTATATAATAGGGAGAACGAGGTTCAAATCCAAATCGGGTGTACTCCAGGAGTTGTTTTATAAAATGGTTTTCCACACAAATGCGGGTACACGTCCTTTAAATTTGACCTTCCTCAGTGCTGACCACTAGCGTGATTAGTACATATACGTATCACCTGAGCTGGTAGTAAGACGCGGTAATAAAAAAAATCTGTCATGGCTATATGAAAAAAAGTATCTATCACGAATAACATCTTGTACGTAATAATATAGTAAAATATATATTTGATTATAAATACATGCACAGTATAGATACAAGACTTCTTACGTTATCAAAGTGAAGAAAGATTTTACCATCTTTCAAATAACAGTAAATTAAAGTATCTTTGTTTTGTAGAATATTTTCGGGAATTGGTTTTAAATTAAATGTATTGTATCAATGTATTCATCATTTAATAATATGACTTGTTTCTAAATCATCGTTAACTTTTAATTATGGTCAAAGCCAGACACTGGCAAATTCGCGAATTGGCTGGACCCTTTGCACATTGATCAGCTGTTCCAGACAAATTGCGAAATATTTATCGGGGAAAATTTTAATTCACGTTCTGGCCAACCAAAGCGCGAATCGACCATGACATCCTGGCAAGTTCCTGAAGGGCTGGATAGGGTGAAACAACACAAAACCATCCTAACTTAACCTAGCCGATGGGGCTATGGAGACACCCCTCTTGTTAGGGTAGCCGTGGGGACCGAATGTTGACGGGAACCTACCCCCCTAAACTTCCACCGTCTCCCTTAGAAAGGACATAGTTTAAACTAATTGTAAGCTTAGTAATATAGAAATAAAATATATGATAGAGTTTACAAGACATGAAATAACCGAAACCATTCCTGATAAAGAAATTTCCTTTATAATATATTTAGTGCTTTGTCCAGATTCCTACAACCATATCTAGAACTGACTGAACAATTCTCTAACTGCTGGTTAATTACAATATATTTCTTTCTTTGGCCACTAATTTCGGTGGCCAAAGCTAGAAGTGGCCGGTCATTTTGCCAATTGGTTGGACTTCGGGGTTTGAGCATGAAATATAGACAACCAATTTTCTGAGAGTAAATATATTCTTGTTGGATACCTTACCAAACTAGGATAAAAACAATGATCATGTGAATGGGCATTTTATATTTAGTAGTAGTCACTACGCGGATATTTCACGATAGTTGACATCATTATCTTTGTACAAAATTATCTACTGAATAGAGTTTGAAATCGCCCCAGGTTATGAAGTATACCGTAATAAGATGAGTTGAGTGATTATTTTAAGGTATTTACATAAAAGAAAATGGAAAAACCTGCATCAGTCATCACTTGATTTAATGAGTTGTTTTTTTTCAATAGATCGAATTGCTGGAGATTTGAAGGTACAGTTTCGATCGGGCATACCTAGGTTGTTTTTCTTAAATTGTCTCTCACACTATCTCTTGCCACGCTAGGTGTAATTAAATATGGATTGTCCGGATATGTGGCATGATAAACTACCTACACACACACACACACACCAAGATGCAAAACCCAAAAATGTAGATCGACATCCAATAACAGTGTCATGGCTCATATGAACAGTGTTTATTATAGCGGTGTGCGATTATTTAAAAATTCCAATTTAAGTCAAACTCGACTAAATTTTTTTATAAAATTCTAAAAATTTGAGTAGCCAAATATGAATTCTCGACCCTTTACTCAAAAATATAATTTCATAGCAAATAGAACCTCCCAATATTTCTTTTTGTCTAAATAAAAAAAAATTATACAACTATATTAAATTTATTTAAATACCGGTACTCTAATTTGTGAGATTATTATTTATTTTCACAAATTAATTAATATATATATATATATATATTTGTACTGATTTATGGTTTATACAAATATATATCACAGAAATCCAACTTGAAATATTTATTTTACAAATAATGCTCTCTACTAATCTAACTCGAATTAAAACTCAATGTTTTCATTTAAACAACACTCGAAGTGAAATATGCCCACTCGAACGGACCTAGTTAATTATTATATTATTATTATTATTATTATTACCTTATAGTTTTTAAAGTGTGTACATATTTGTTACTGTGTGATCACATCTGTTTTGGGAATCACAATAACAGTGCTCAAACCTCTTTGATCAATCCGTTAAGGAGTGCCACGTGTGTTTTCCAGCATCCTTCGCTTCACTACCGTAAACCAAACACAGACACACGATCTAGCCACCGACCGTTAATTCGTCATTGTGAAGGGAGAAACCAACATTTCACCAATGATACATGTTTATGACATGCAGGAAATAAACACCGAGACCACTTAGCTTAATAGACAGTCACGCTACCGTCTGAGCAAGGGCTTCGGATATCATTATAGCTAACCCCACACTTATCAATTATATAATATTCAGGGTGTCCTCAACTTCAACTGCCAAAATTAACTACAATTTTTGTGTCTCAAAATATTAATAAAATTACATACAAATATAGGTTCTGAAATGCTCACTTTTTGAGAAACTACACATGGAAACTTCAAATAAAATTTAACTTGGTGTTAAAATTATATAAATACTGGATGAAAAAACAATGTTGTTATTAAAAGCTAAAATTAAATTATTTATTACTATTATTATTATTATTATTTAGCACCACGTCTTACTACCTGTTCGGGTTATACGCTTTAAGTACTAACAACTCTAATGGTTTTAGGAATTGGGAAAGTTGAATTAGAGGAAGTGAACCCGCATTTGCGTGGAGGAAGAGTGGAAAACAATTTTAGGAAAAACCATCCCACGTTCACCCGACCGAGATTCGAACCTCGATCTCCCCGTCCTCAGCGGTCGAGCTCAACTCGACAAACGCGTTAGCCAACTACGCCACCGAGGCGGGTTAAAATTAAATTAATTGGCTATGGGAAAATATTAAACGCTTCTATGTAGATTCCTGTAATAACAAATACTTATTAATAACCGCCATACATCAAGTATATATTTCCTTATGACACAGCTTCTGGACTTTTTGACTGCATTGTTTATTTTAGTAATATTCAATATAGTTGTAGTAAGTAGAGTTGTGAAGTTATAATATAAAGAAACCACTTAAATGTTACATTTACTTAAAATGATATGAATAACTTATTATTTTGGTCAACTAAATCAAGATAAAAATAAGAAAAATAACGTGTAAAATGCTTTGTCTATTTAAAGAAATACCTCAATTTATAATTAATTATGAAGTCAATTAAAACAGACAAATCACTTTTTAAAAGTCCTCAATAAGAGTGTTACAATAATATTGTTGTGGAATTATTAAATTAACAGATAAACAAGAAGAGAATAATAAGATCAGGATTTTTGAAGGGTTTATTTCATGACAAAACTCTTTTTTATTGCCAAAATTTAAAAAAAATATTTCATCAGAAGATTTATTTGGTTTAATTTTATACATATAGTAATTTCAGCAGTACTTGAATATTTGTATTAGCATTGTATAATTTTTAAATTAAACCAATAAAACCAATTTTAATCCATTTTGGCCAAATATTTTTTTATAAGAACTAAAAAATAACCTGACCTTTAAACGCATTTTTTTAAATGAGATTCTAACATCGACCTCTTTGTCACTGGCAAACCAGACACGATGGGGCTGACACCTGCGTCCACGTGTTCACACTTGAGAGTGAGGTGATCTTTAGTTGGTTGTCTAGAATCTAGATATATCCTGGATATATTCACGAAACATGAAACCACCCCCATTTTTATTTGGAGCCTTATTCTTCCAGTATTTCTGGTGACTCCTCATTACAGCATGTTTGCGGTCATCTTTCTTTACCTTTTTGAGGGTGTTTTTCCTTTGCTTTAGCCCCGACCTCCTTTGACATTCCACTCTTTCTCTTTAATCTTATTTTCTTTCATACAGCCTGTATGTTTGTCTCTATCTCCCCCCTTTTCACCCCCGAGCCCCCATTATAGTGGCTGTTGTTAAGATCCTCTTTGTGTCTCTTCCCTCTTACAACCTCTCAGAAATAATTAGATGACGGAAACCATGGTGGCTTGTTTTGAGTATATCAGCTTTGTAAATTATACGGATCTGTGACAATGTTCATCCCGACTGAGAAATCCACTTATAATAAGTTTTATTTTTCTAGTGAAAAAACTTTTATGTTTAATCTTTGTGTAAGTTTTTGTATCACCTTGGAATATCCCCATGTAAATTTTAAAATAATTGACAAATTTAAAACCAATTTGAAATATATTTGGCACTACTTTCTTCGAGCTAAGAAGACAGCAATGTCTTCAAGTATGCTTTTAATGACAGTTTTAATTAACTGAATCTTCTGGGGCTTCCGAATTTTAGAACATGCATTGGTTATAACATAGACTAAATGTCAAGCTCATCTAGTCTGGTTTGTAGGATTAAACTCAGGACATATGTAATGAAGAGGATTGCAGCTAAATGGTTCACCGCTCTTTATTCATGCAAATGCCAGTTCAACATATTTGACTTATATATTACTTTTCCATACACCAGCAGTATGATTAAATTTTATGAGTTAAAAAGTGTAAAAGAACTAAGAAAATGAAATATAATATATTTTAAATATTATTTTAATTTTAAGATGTTAAGTGTAGGATTTTTCTGTTCCTAACCTAAAATAAGCGCTAATAATTGACAAAAAAATTTTTTTTTGAAACTGAAATACAACGCTTCATAAGTGAGTATTTTATTTTGGTTTGAAAAAAATCTAAACCAACTCTGTAAAACAGAAAGATTCCGTTGAGACATATTTTCTATAAGCACATTATATCCTAGTGGTCCATAATAACTTTATAGCCTACATTTTCTTGTTAATTTTTATGTAACTAAATTATTGTGTTTTATAGGGATGCACAACCTTAAAAGAAACAAAACTTTAGATTTATAAACATTTATAATAAAGTAAGCCATGGTTTAAGGAAAAAGTAATTACAGTGTAATTAGCCAAACTCTTTGAATACATAGTATTCACTTTGGGCCATATTCAAAGTCAGACCTAGTGAACCTCAAGTGCGTCTCAAAACCAAATATAAGACGACAACTACCTAAACTTAAATGGAATGGGCTAGTTTCACATTTGACTATGAATATGGTCCTATGAATATATTTATGATAATATATAATTTAGTGATTTATATGTATTATATCAAGTATGTGGCTAGCCAATTTTGTGGAAGGGAAATATTTTTTCTCCTTATATTCTTAAAAGGTTTATCCATGAAAGATGTAAAAAGTTATTGTAAATTACCAAAATAATCTCATCAAAACCAAACATAATCAAAACTCATCTTACTAAAGGTATTTAAAGTTTTTTTTTAACTTGACCAAACCTTACCGAATATCTTTTAAAATATCTATAACTAAAAAATTCAATTATATTAGTAGTTTCAACAAACTCTTGGTTTTCATGGATGAGTTATTTTGTCTCTTATTAATTTCAAAATATACGCATGTATGTGACAATCGCAGTATATCTACCGGAATATAGAGCATCCACGCTAGTGAAACTCGAACATTTATTTTAATATATGAAAGCATTGTGTTGCAATTCTTGCTGAAACCTTAGGTTTAGTCCACTCTGTATGCATCAGATCATACATGGTGCTATTGAGAGCTATAACATAACGTTTTGTTTACATGCTTGTATTTTATAATCGTTCTTTGGCAAATAAAGCGTGACCTTCAAAAGTGTTAGTCGTAATTATTTCTTGCCTCTACTTCACAAAAGCCATTCCATCTCTGTTTTCCTTCCTTTCATTCGACCATAATAAGTTCTTATTTGTGTTTACTATGCTTATACCATAGTTTGAGTCTGTTTTTATTAAAAATTATAATTTATTAAAAGATACTTTTAAAATTTAGGATGGAATATTATGTTAAAAAATATATTACTGTATAGTAATGTATGGCTAAGAAAATAATATATAAATTATGAAATTAGCACCATTTAAGACATAGTCACATACAACATACAATATCAATTTAATTTAACAGAATTATTTTTTAGATGTTAACGTAAAAAAATGTTTAATCAAAATAAAATCAACACATTTTTGTTTTATATGAATTGAAATATGATTTAGTTAAAATATATTACGCTAATTTGAGGTTCTGGAACAAATATATTGTTTTTAAATAATTTAAAATAGAAAGTATATGATTTTGAGAATTAATGTTTCCTTGTTGTGTTTTTATTTACTGTTCCTTGTAAATGGCTACTTTCACTGCTAATCATTTAATTTGAGTCGATCTTTGGTAAAGCAAAATACACCAGCAATATCCAAAGGACTATACACAGAATATAATGAGTAGCACCATACACACGTATTTTAACACAAGACACATTGAAATCGTAAAGGTTTTAATTTGGAGGTTGGTTTTCTGGACCCTTTCACGACATTGATGGACCCCTATTTAGGGGCTACATTTATACATACTGTAAACAAATTAAATAATTATTGATTGTGTATTTTTAAATTCTACAATTCATTTTTTATTCTCATAAAAATTATTATTAATATTTATTATTATTTTGGTATATATATATATATATATATCAAAAACAATATATTATATTTTTCAATTTTCAGAGTAATGGTTAAAAATAGTGGGCATCTTATAAGTGAGTGTAAGTATATATATGCTATCGGAGAACATAGAAACGTTTCTTGGAGTTAAATGAGTAAGTGTTTTCGAGTAAACAGGTTAATCCATAATTATTATTTTTTTGCTATTAAGTGTAATTTTACTTGGGAATTAACACCCCCACACCCCTAACCACCACCCCTGATAAACGCTGCCAAATCATATAAGTTGTTTTATAAAAATATAATAAGACATACTACATCAATATTATAGTAGACCTATCCTAAAAAATATATTTTTCTATACTAGGCCTATGTGCTGATAACAGTGACAGCCTCTGTGGTATAGTGGTCATAATTCCTGGTTACAGATCCAGAGGTCCAGGATTAAATTCCCGGTGCTTCTAGATTTTACTGGGAAGTAGTAGTTCCGGTATGGAGTAAACACAACCTCGTGAGGACAAGTGAGGAGCTACTTGAATGGAAATAGGTTATTTTCTAGAAAACTGATATTAATGGCCTGATGTTTCATCATACTGACCCCATCCGTATCTACCGACTCTATCCGTAGAAGTTGGAACCATCTGTGGCAGCCGCTTTGTCTACGTAGCTTTGTTGTGGGCTGACGCCATTGAGTTTTTTTTGCTTAGAATAGTTATATAAAATAGATCATATTATAAAAGGTGAATTGTTACTTGGAGCACACTTAAATTATTCACATTTTTTATTTAATTGATTTTTATCTCTAGCACCTTATCTTACCGCCCATTCGTATTATACGCTTATGTACTTATTACGTTAATGGTCTTAGGTATTAGGGAGGTTATATCTAAAGGAAGTGTACCAACATTTGCGTGGAGGGAAAGTTGAAAACAATTTTTGGAAAAACCACCCTCAGTACATCCAACTGAGATTCGAACCTTGATCTCCCCCTCATCGGTAATCTAGTCTACTGCGTGAATAGCGCGTTAGACCCAGTGGGCACCGTAGTGGGTCAAACATTTTTTAATAATTTGACCAGTTTCATATAAGTTGTTTTATAAAAATATAATAAGACATACTACATCAATATTATAGTAGACCTATCCTAAAAAATATATTTTTCTATGTAGGCCTACGTGCTTATAACAGTGACAGCCTCTGTGGTATAGTGGTCATAATTCCTGGTTACAGATCCAGAGGCCCAGGGCTAAATTCTCGGTGCTTTTAGATTTTACTAGGAAGTAATAGTTCCGGTATGGAGTAAGCTCAGCCTCGTGAGGACAAGTGAGGAGCTACTTGAATTGAAATAAAAATAGTTTATTTTCTAGAAAACTGAGATTAATGGCCTGATGTTGCATCATACTGACCCCATGACTGCCTCTATCCGTAGAAGTTGGAACCATCTGTGGTAGCCGCTTTGTCTACGTAGCTTGGTTGTGGGCTGACGCCATTGAGTATTTTTTTTTGCTTAAAATAGTTATATAAATAGATCATATTATAAAAGGTGAATTGTTACTTGGAGCACACTTAATTATTCACATTTTTTATTTAATTGTTTTTTATTTATATCACCTTATCTTACCGCCCATTCGTTTTATATGCTTATATACTAATTACGTTAATGTTCTTAGGTATTAGGGAGGTTATATTTAAAGGAAGTGTACCAACATTTGCATGGAGGCAAAGTTGAAAACTATTTTTGGAAAAACCACCCTCAGTACACCCAACCGAGATTCGAACCTTGATCTCCCCCTCATCGGTAATCTAGTCTACTGCGTGAATAGCGTGTTAGACCCAGTGGGCACCGTAGTGGGTCAAACGTTTTTTAATAATTTGACCAGTTTCATTTACATTTAACTCCAAACACAGCCCTTTAATAATTCCTGATTTCTCTAAGCTCTGAGCCTTACTATTGTTTTGGTGATATGCATGTTTGCACTGATGTAGTATAGATGAGGAAAGTAAAATGCATAGGAAATGTCTCAGCATTTGGATTTATGAAGGGTGGTAATCCGCTACGTATTAAAAAGTATCTGTAAACTGTTGTTATTCAAACTTTGAGCACTCGTCACTTGTAAAGAATAAATAAAAATGATGACACCGTTTTCCACGCCATCATCTCTGCAAGCCACTCGTTGCTTTGTCTAAGCTTTGTCCAGGTCTTGATCAAGTCAATTCTTATCCCGATGATAACGTTTTGATCTATTTAAATTTCATATCGATTATATCATAGTTTGTTCAGTATGATTTTGTGTGATGGTGGATGTTGTAGTGACAGCAAATCAGTGATGATTTAGTTATATTAAATAATATTACACAAAAAAACATAATTTCTTATGGCAAATGAAATTCCTCTGCGCCTTTAAATATTACTAATAATGAGAGCAAGGTTTGACTTGTAGTTACTATCCTTTTACATGTATTGTTTAAAATTGATATTGTGGTAGAGAAGGGGTAGGGAAACAATATAAACGTATTTACAATATATTTACATACAATATGTGCCATAAAGGATATCATAAGGTTTTAAATATTTCTTCTGAATATATAACATGTCATTGGTATACTTTATACCTGGATTTAAGCCACTTACTTTGTCCGAGAGAAGAAAATGGTAGATTGAATGGGTCATTAGCAAGGAAGGAGGTTGCATTTTAATATAGATTAGCTGCTACATCAAGAACATTTATAAAAAGTATATTAACGTCTTCAGTACACTCAGTTGGGCTTGGAACTCGATCCAGTCAATCCTGGAAAATACGGTTATATCCATTCTTTTTTTTTCTTCAAGATGTTCAAATTTTGTTGTCAGCAACAAAACAAAGCTCTAGGAACATTCTGCTATCACAGTTTGGCCTTCTGACATGGATGAAGGTCTCTACCTCAAACGTATTTTATATTATATTCACACCCATTAAGAGACAACATAATATACACCCTGCCCACAAGTACTGTACGAAATAAGATCCTAACATGAAGAAACCTAGAAAACTGGCAATGGGTACAAGTTCTTAATTAAACTTGGTATTTTTGTTACTTTTACAAATATTGCGAGTCTGCCAAAATCAAGTACAATATAACTGGTTTTAGATGCAAACAAGATAATTAGGTAGCTTACAATGGCCAAATAATAAATTAACTGGTTGAATAAAGCATTAATTCGTTTTATATTTAATTCTAACCAAATTAAAGGTCATCATCCAATCCAGGAATTTGGATTATGCTCTAAAAGATATATCAAATATGTTTACATTAAAAACATATATAATCAAGAATTCATCAAACAAATAAATTATTTGTTGTATGTGTTGGGTCAGCTTGTACAATCGTTATTATTATTATTATTATTATTATTATTATTATTATTATTATTAATAATAATAATAATAATAAAGACTATATGAATCTGTTTATCCGATGCATTACCTTAATTACTCTAACTAAAGAAGTAGAACTTAGGTTTAGTAAAGATTATAAAAAATAAGGACATTGTTTTATAGAGTTCAATACCAATAAAAAATTAACCAAGGCTTAAAACAATAAATGTTCGTGTTAGTGACAAAATAAAGTATTTGGAGGATTTTGGACAAAATCTTATTGATTTTTTTTATGTTTATTGAATTAACTTATAACTTTTTTTTTGAAGTACAATTATATAGGTTGATTAGCATAGTTATAGATGGATTAAACTATTATTTACCTTAAAAATAATTACTTTTTACCTGGTTGTTTGAGTTATCAAAATTTGAGAATTGGCCAAAATATAGAATGGTTAATTCTTTATTGCATTTTGTTTGTAAACCAGGTAACCCTACCCATTTAGCTATTCGTGTATCTAAACAAATGTTTTAATGTGAGAGTAGGATTTTAGAGGAATTTAATCGAATTTCAGTAGATCCAATTGGGGTTTTAGTTCAACTTTACATGTTGCTGGCAATCTATTCTATTCTGCGAGTAGACCCTTAGACAATGTAATATTTTAAAGTACATTATTCTTTGGCTTACATATTAAGATTAAAAACTGGTTAAATTATCTGGCTAACATTAATAAAAGTTTAGATAAAAAATATACTCAAGGACATGTTTGTTCATGAATATTGGTAATTGGTTTCACCTTCAAATTTTATCTAATACACACTAATATTTATACCAGAAAATTATTTGAGCTAAAACAGGTTAAGCAACAAATATAATCGAACTTTATAGTCTACGCGATATTTCAAAATGCTATAAGTAACTTCTTGATGGTACTCATATTCATTAGTAAGCTAAGCACCAAGTATATTAAGAATAACGACGCACTCTTACGGAGTTTCTGCAATTATTTACTCAAGTGCACATCTTTTACAAGTCCAAACTCAGGTATTACCAAATACACTTAATAATTCAAAAACTATGCTGTATTTAAAATTGTATAGTGTACAGGGAAAGAAACTTCGAGTTGTTTACGTGAGTTTTCAAACGAGTTTGAGGGAAGAATATTAGGTTTCATAGATAAAGAGGAAATCTATAAAGTTTATAGGCTGGTTCTGGATCTCATTTTATATACATACAAAGCACATTATCAAACATATACTCACTTGGCAGCACTAATAATATCTTATTTTTAATAACTAGTGAAGGCATATCGTTCTTAAATTGAATCCTAACTTCAAATAGTCATCTAAATCTACGTCTGTTCCTCAACCATTGTTTCCAAACTGTCTTAACAAAAAGGTCATAAAATACAGGTTTAAGGTGAATAATGAGCGTTTCAGAGCTTTTTAAACCTTCATAACTGCCATTGTTATAAGCAATAGTGCTGTTTGATGATATTACATTCAAATTAAGTAACGTCCTTAAGTTTATGTCAACCTATTTAGAATTAATTTTGGCATGAATTACCTATCCATTTTAAATTAAATCTTTAATGCCATTAAAAATAATTCTAAGGTTTGTCAGGAGTAGACTAACCTTAAATTAATTTATTTTAGAAAAATAAATATCTATAATTATATCGCATATAGAATAGTGTTCACAGATACCAATTCTTAAAAAAAATTCTGAGNTAGACTAACCTTAAATTAATTTATTTTAGAAAAATAAATATCTATAATTATATCGCATATATAATAGTGTTCACAGATACCAATTCTTAAAAAAAAATCTGAGACAACCTTAGAAAAATTAAATAATTTTCAACAGTCGATAAACAATAAACTAATCTATATTAATTTATTGTACAACATTTACAAAATACCCGATTTGAACCAAATAACTAAGAGCCACTTTCAAAATATGAAAAACCCACATTGGTGGCTGGCTGTATGGTCTCAGTCACTATTCTCGCATAAGATTAGACTGTCGATGACAGGGAGATTGAGATTAGAATCTCGGTAATGTGTAAGGTCTACTTAATTTCTTATTAAAAAAAAGTTTCCATTATCCATCCACGCAAATGTGGGTACATTGTCTCTAAATATAACCATTCTAAATCCCTAAGAGCGATTAGAGTAGTCTACATAAGCGTATAAACCGAACGGGTAGTAAGACGTGGTGCTTATATATAAAAAATTATAAACAATAACACTAATCATCAGCAACCTACCCTTAAACTTAAACTATTATTTAAGGTATAGGGTCAAAATACAAATAATTCGCGTAGGTATATTTAAATAGTGTTTGAACAAAATTCGTCCCACCATTTTAGATCTATTCCCAGTGAATGATTATCATATTATTACTGGACACCCAGCATGATTCGGAGTAGGCCAGGAAAAGGCGCTCGGCACTCATTTTAACTGATAATAGGTAATCAACCCCTTTTGGGTCAGGATTAATCTCCCTGATTGAGTGAGATGATCGAAAGGATCACGGGAGAGTAGAGGGGGCCAAGATTGTGTGGGGAAGCAGAAGGGGTCCAGAGTGCGACTCAGTCGCGTTGAGTGAAAGGGCTGAACTACTTGAGATCCGGATACAAGTAAGTCCTGTAGGATTCCCATGAAAGTATACTACACGTACCCTACACCTGCCCTGCCAACCCTCACTTTAATAAGATACTTAGTAAAACCCAACTAGACGTATTGTAATGGTTCCGACCCTAATTCCTTAATACATTTCGCAATGGCATCAAAGGAGTGTGGGTGACTGTTACACTTTTATTAATACCGCTTGAATTAACTAGGTATTTTAAAAGGCTACATTTTGAATGGTTTTATAGAAAATAACTTACTGTTCATGTATCCCGTTTGGATAGTGTCACGTGAGAGTAAACAACTCCCTTGGATACAGTCGAACTTGATTATAACGGCCTCGGCTAATTCGTCAACTTGGGTGTAGTGTCAATTTTTCAGCAGTGCGGTCAGACTGTCAGCTATTAACTTTATAAAAACCTCTGTTTTAGCGTCACTAACACTCGGTTGTAGCGTCAATAGCGTCTTAAGTATTTTACTTTAAATTATATTTAAATGTAAGTATATGTAAATTTAAAAAAAAAGCAAATTCATACATAGGTATATTTTATAGCAAGCTGGTAGTCTAATGGTCATACCTTGCGCTGGTATAGTAATAGACTGAAAGGTAAAACCAAATCAGGGAGAGGGTCGAGCACTCCTAAGCTTTGTAAATGCACTCAAGATCAGGTTAATTCTATGATTCAAAAAATCGTACCATATGTTATAAACACATGTTGAGGAAAAGGATAAATCGGTTTCATACCCAAGCATCCCTCTAATAACAAGTATCTAGGCATTTAATTTAAAATTAATTCACTTTCCATTAAAATGTGATCCTGCATAACCATCGACAAAGATCAAAGCTAGTCAATTAAGTAAATAGGGTTTGAATTAAGAAAACATATCCATCTTAGAACCAGATTTATGTCGCTTGCTCTAGAGTCCAATTTTTACTTCATCATGACCACTTAGAGAGAGTAAGTATAGTGGATACAAAAAAAACTAATTCAGGATGCTTATGGATGTCGACGTTTCATGACCCCACAGAACCCAAAAAAGCTGTTTCCTCAATGCCGTCTGTTAATTTGTTATTCAGCCTAGAAGTTAGACCATTTTACTCTGTGGGATAAAACTTGGTATATATGGTCTTCAAAAAGTTATACAAAGGTATTTTGGGGATAATTTAGCAACCCTTAAAATTAGGAGTATTTTACCTACAGTTGAAAAGGGAAAAAATCGATTTTCTTGAAATAAGTTATAACGATTTTGATTAAATGTAATACCTAGGCACTGTTTAGCATTACAATCAAAATGGTGCATATTATTTTTTATGGACAAATGACTTATATGATAACTCACATAATCGGAGGTCTTCAATTTTAATCAAAACTTGGTATATTTTTGAATTATTAAATAACTTATCGTTGTGAAAATACTAATAAGCCATTTATAGAGTTAAAGATAGAAAATACTTTTCTTGGAAATAATATTTTATAAAAATCAATATTTTCCTAGCTTGATGAATCTATACACACTTATACCCACCCACACACACTCACACACACACACATATATATATATATATAATTATCATTTATTTAAATATAATTATGGTAAATGGAGAGTTGAAACTGCTTAGGTTAAATTAGTTGTTTTTGTATATGTGTTTATTATTTTATGTAGGCTGTTTGGTGAAATGTGCTATTATTTGCATTCATTATGTTTTTATATCTATTTATTTTACTTGTTTCACTAATAATATGATCGATCTTAGGTGTAAAGGTGGTTGTATATGTATTACATCGGTTAGTACACCCAATTTGTTGATAGGTGCTCTTTTGTTTAAAATTTTTATTTTTTTAAATTTATTGATTGCCATAATGATTCTAGGATTATTTTTGATTTCTCTTCTATAATCTTTTGTAAATATTGTTTAACCACATGGGGCCATGGAAGGCAACCTCCACATACTCGGAAAGGTAACGGTCCAACCTTGGCGTATTACCCAATTACCTTATCTTATACCCTATATCATAGGAGAACAATGCTTGCTACCTTACAGGTCTAAAGGAGGATTCCCCTCAGACTTCAGTTTAAATTTTATAAGCAAATGGCTTCAAATTTATGTAAAATAATGAGAAAGTTGGTGCGTGGCACAGTTTCAATTGTTTATAAATGCTTACAAAAACAAACAAAACCTCTATAGATAAAGGATCCACCGGAAAAAATATTATTTTCTATCAATATGAAAATAACTTTTTAAATAAAAATTATTCTTCAACTATTCAAACCGTGGACACGAATAGATCATGCATGGCATAGTAATATTGTTAGTATACACAAAATATATTATGGCATCTTAGGCTTAGACTATAAACTTTACTTTCATTAATATGAGCCACATTTAAGATCTCATCCATATAATTTAAATTGGTCTTATCGATTATATTATCTTTTAATTATGTAGTCCTTATAGAAGTCACGAAGAAGTCACAAAATACTTTCGATTATAAGAACAATTTGTGTAACATCGATGTCCAAGTGCTATTTTTTTTAATTTAAAGAATATGATATTATATTGGTTTGGGATTAAACGTGCGTAGCAGTCTTTATTTGTTAGAATCAAAGTAGTCAACTTAACTTGGAACTGTTGTCATGGGCCATCTTTCACCGGCGAAAACTTGTAACCAGTTCACGGAACACAAGTGTTCCGGGGAACATTGGTTACGAACTACTGTCTTAATTGATCATGGTTGGTTATGGATTACCATATACATGGTGCAGGTTTGTTATATTTTTATGATTTGGAATTCATATATCTGACTAGCTTTGAATGACAATCGCCACACAAAGACTTGTTGAAGCATGATATGGTGAGTTTTTATAGAGTTATTTTATTATTATTTTGTTAAAATTATAACTTTTATGAGACAAAGCCTCCATTCTAGTATATACTTAATTGGGAGATCATTTAATTATTTTTAGTGAAGATATTTTTGTAAATTTATCCTTAATCATTAAATAGATTAATCTGCCTTCTATAGTGAATAGAGTTTTATTTTGATGCTGCTATTTATATTTATTGTACGAGCTAATTCTAAAGTACCATGAAACATATTTCAATACTAAAAGCACAATCAAACTTAGAGTTTTTAAATAATACGCTAGATTTGGAAATACTTAATTCTATGTTTATTTTAAAAAGTCCGCTGAGTTGTTAATTCATTCTTCATACAACTACTGTATTATTATATTTCCTTAATTATCAACTTATACTTTTATTCTTGCGACTTTTTATTAAAACTCATTTTTAAAAACCTTTATCTGTGATAATTATGTATTTTCTCGCCTTTGACATGTGTAAAAGTAATGTGAGTGTTGATCATAAATTTAATATAATAATAAAGAAATAAATTTCCATCAATAAAATATAAAACTAATATTATTAATCCTATTTTGTTTCAGTACTTAATTGCATTCTAGTATTCCTGCAAACAAACTACCATGTCATCCCAAGAGACAATTCCAGGAGGTGTATCAAACGATAACAATTGCACTCTGAGCGCAGTAATGCTTTTCCTGTCAATCGTCAGAAATGCTATCAGCAAAAATAAAGTGAACCTCAACATACAGCACAAGCCTCCGGATACCGAGTACGACTTCATCATCGTGGGGGGAGGTAGTGCAGGGTGTGTGTTGGCTAATAGGCTGTCTGAAGTGCCAGAATGGAAGGTTCTCTTACTGGAGGCTGGAGGAGAAGAGCCTGAAATATCTCAAGTTCCCTTGTTAGGCCCCTTTATCCTGGGTGAAGACTCTGATTTGGACTGGAATTATGTAGTGGAACCTGAAGAATATATGTGTGGTGGATCTGGGTGTAGTTGGTCAAAGGGTAAAGTACTTGGTGGGAGCAGCAGCATAAACAGCATGCTATATGTAAGAGGTAATCGTAAAGATTACGACAGCTGGGAAGAAATGGGAAACATAGGTTGGGGATACGACGAAGTACTTAGATATTTTAAGAAATCTGAAAATAATAAAAACAATATTAATTTAAATTATCATGGTGTAGGGGGATATCTTAGTGTAGAAACAAATTCATTTACAGAAACGTTTGTCCAAACCATGATCGACGCTGTTGCTAAAACTGGATACAAAATCTTAGACATCAATGGCGAGGACCAAGAAGGATTTGCGATAGCTCAAACAACTACAGAAAATGGGAGACGTCACAGCACTAATTCAGCATTTTTGAAACCCGCAAGACTTATTAGAAAAAATCTCCACGTAGTTACTCGTGCAACAGTTACCAAAGTGATTATTGATCCGGATTTGAAAAGGGCCTTGGGTGTGGAGTTCGTTTTAAATGAAGATCATAGTACACTTTTTAAATCATTGGCCATAAAAGAAACCATACTAAGTGCAGGCTCCGTTGCATCTCCAAAACTACTAATGCTTTCCGGAATTGGTTTAGTGGATCAGCTTGAGCCATTAGGTATCAAAGTTGTTCAACAATTAAATGTTGGTAAAAATCTTCACGAACATGCTTCATCAGTAATAGGAATAGTTAATTTTAATGATGAGAATGAAAATAACTCTCCAGAAGATCTTTTTATGGATTTAGCTAATTATTTGGGATCCACAGGACCCCTTTCTTCAATAGGAACACAAAAATTTAATGGGTTTATTAAAACAAAGTATGCTTTGGAAAACAACGAATCTCCAGATATTCAAATCCTAGCAACCGCAATAAACCCAATTAAAGCTGACATAACTAATTCGGATCGTAAATCTACCATTTGTTCTCTTAATAACCAAATTAAAGGATTAATAAATGGCAACCAATTTATTCTAATGGCATTTTTACTTAGACCAAAAAGCCGTGGGCATATTATGCTCAAGTCCAAAGATCCTTTCGTTGATCCATTCATTTATCCTAAACATCTTGATCATCCATATGATGTCAAGGTTTTATCAGAAGGAGCCATGAATTTAGTTAATTTATTTAATAATGAGGTGTTCTCAAATTTGGGTTTGAAGTTCTCAAATGTATCCTCCCCTAAGTGCTCAAAGATAAATACTAATTCTTTCGTATATGAGAAGTGCAAATTACTTTCTAATTCAATTAGCTCTTTGCATTCTGTAGGGAGCTGCAAAATGGGTCCATCATCTGATTCCACAGCCGTTGTTGACCCTGAACTACGTGTGTATGGTATTGAGGGTTTAAGAGTGATTGATGCTTCTATCATGCCAATCGTCAGTAGTGGAAATACTAATGCCCCAACCATTATGATTGCTGAAAAAGGAGCTGATTTGATAAAAAAGGCACATGGCTATTCTATTATGGACGTATATGATTAGAAAGAAACTTGAACTACAAACAAAATTATTTTTTACACTATAAGAAAGCTTAAATATGTAAATTGGCTTCATTGCCTAGATGTATACTGTGTATTGTACATTTTCTTCAATTTAATAATAACTACTATTAATTTATATTTACTAAAATTACAATAACCTTAATGTTTTATGGAATTCTAATAACTATACGTTCATTTGTGAGGTGGAGAATCCAGAACTCAACAATTCCATTCAAGTATAGCCCTCCTTCCCTATTTTAATGAACGCTTTGGGTAAAAGGTGTTCAAACACTCTTAAGAGCTATGAATACTAGATAAGTATTGAGGTGCTTAGTTATGATAGTGAAAAAAAGACCGTTAATCTTGAAAAACATAATTGCTAAACAAATAAAAGCTGTTTAAAAGACAAATAAAACCACCAAAATAATTATATAATATTAATAATTGTTTAATGTCACACACACAAAAAAAACTATTGAAAGTAACCATATTAAATAATCGGTTATGCTTATGAAGATTAGGCCTGCTGAATCATCACTACAATTCAAGATCCTAATATGTTCCTCTCGCACAATATAGTTCAATAAACATATTCACCTTCGATGGTACAGACGTTCACTAGATGTTGTCCCTTGTCCTACCACTTGATAAAGTCCTGTATTAACCTTTATAATGAAACTGTTGACACCAGATAACAAATCATTTCATGGGCCAGGGTGACACATTAAGGAGTTATAAGAACTTTCGGTGTCACAAATTTAATCCAACTAAAGAAAAGTATCATAAAATAATTGGTTTAAGGAAAAGTTAGAAAATACATTATATTACTAGACCAATTGTTAAGAGCCTTATGGAAATTAAATAAGAACAAGAGAAATATGTTTATAAAAATATTTTCCATTTAAGAAATACTTATGTTCAAATAAAAATATTTTATAAATCTTCCAGACTTCTCTTTATAAATTGGTGTTTTATTTTGTAACTAAAGAAGTAGAAGTAATATATTTGCACGTGGGAATTGTCTTCAAGTGATTTATATATGTACATATCCTTAATTATAGCTTGAATAGTTTAAAGACAGAAGACAAACCCTCTAAGTATTTATATTTATTTAACACCGCGTCTTACTACCAGTTCGGGTTATACGCTCCCTCTAAGTAAATAAAAAGATTAAATAGTTTCCCTTGTCAGGAGAGTGACTTATGCCGCTCTTAGCGGAATTTTTGTGAAACAATCCATATTCCGTAGCAGATGATGTTATTCTTCTATGATCTGTATTGTCTAGACTCTAGACTATCAATATGGATAGTCGCCAGGGGCTTGAAGACCCATGTTTGTTACAAGTATTATTATTATTATTATTATTATTATTATTATTATGTGTTCTGTGTCTTACGAAAGGTCAATTCCTTTAGTCAGTGAACTTAGACCGCCAAAGCGCCCTGTACTCTGTCTTCTCCTTGAGCTCCCAGAACTATCTTCCTTCCTTCCTTCCTTCCTTCAAGTCATATAGCATTTGAATCCTAATTCTTACTATTCTCCTCTTTCTATCAACCTTTCCGTCTTTGGTGTCATGTAGAATAATTGAGTAAACAATATAAGCTATGACGCATAAGGATATTCTCTGTCTACACAGTTACAATAAAGCTAAAAACAACCATGAGTACATTTCTGACGCCGTAAGGGATAGTAAAAAAAATATGAAAAAAATGTAATCGTACTGACACCAATATCTTTCAGTGTCACAGCCTGTATATCATCATCTTATTCTTGTTATTCCAGCAAGTGGCGAAACCTCCCTAGATAATAACAGATCTTGCTACCTCCTCTACGTTCTCATGCTCCAAACACTCCCAACACGCCCCTGCATCCTTGAAACCTTTAATTTTCCGCACACTACTCTACATCTTTAAAAGAGAAACATGTCAAGAAGACAGTTCTAAATTACTAAACAGCGGCAACTATCAGGCCAAGAAAACATAATATTTTGAGATAAGGTAAAATATATGTTAAACAAAAATTATATGTAATATATTTTGTCTATTCATTTGAATTTTTTCCCCTACAAATTTGTCTAAGGTAGTTTGTAAGCAGATAGGATTACTTTTATTCACTATAATTTTTAAAATCTTTGATCCACGGAAACATAGCCAAGTCTATTTGTGTTTGTAATACTAACTTTTATTGCAATATAGTTTGGAAGGTCATGACTTGAGTTATATCAGAATAGGTTGTTCGTATTTGTTAGAACAGCGTCTTACTACATTTTCAAGTTATACGCATATGTATTAACTACGTCAAATGGATCAGGGATGAGTAAGGTTGAATTTAGAGTAAATATACCCTCATTAGCATTGGGGTAGCGTGAAAATCAATTTTGGAAATTTACATCCAACCGAGATTCAAAACGCTGATGTCCAGGTCATTGGCCTTATAGTCAACATGAGAGTGATACCTTATACCATGCGTCCACTGAAGCATGTTAATACAATAGTGTATCTACCTAAGACTTCTTGGGATTATTTTCTTTCCAATCCAATCCATCTCACCCTCTCTTCCTATATTATATCATGTAATCCATAGACCTCAAATCTTTCCTGGATTACTTTATTTCTATTCCTGATCTCCTATTGAAGCTAAAAAAACTTCATTCGCGTGGCCACCACTTTCCTAGACTTTCTTACAGCCACTACATACAACTTGTTTACACTTTAAGAGCATTGTTTTACATAGGTCTCTTACATTCTGCCACGGATGGACTGACAGATTCCAAACGACCCGGGACAGTAAATATGAATTACCTTAACATACACATAGATAAATATCACTGAAAACATGTTTAAAAGTAAGCTGAAGTGATTAAGTGAAGTATTTTTTATTGTTGTTATTATTAGTAAATTTAAACCAGAGGTAATTTAAGCTACAATATTGATTATGTTACTGTTTTGTCAAATTAAAATATATCTTGTACTTTATACTGGCATGACCTAAAGTGCTTCCGAATTGTTAGAAAATAATTGGGCGTCTAACTTAGATATATTTAAGTTTGTAAAATGATCCTCCACCCGTTATTTGTTTACTTTAAAAATCTATTAACAATCAGCATTCATTATTAAACAAATGCTTATACGTTTGGCTTAATAAATTATTTATAAGCTAGCATTGAAGTACCACGCGTTTCTCGGGAGAAATATTTTAGGATAAAAAGGTTTAAAAGGAGTAAAAATACAAAAAAGAGCAAAAAGGAGTAAAATGAAGTAAACTTTGCAATTAAATAAAAGTAGAAAGGGTAAGTAAAAAGTGTAAGTGTAATGAGTAAATTAAAATTGTAAAAAAGGTAATAGGGGTATTATTTTATGTTAAAGAGGGTAAAAAGTGTGAATGGGTATTTTTTCCTTATCCCACTTTCCATACTATTTACCTAGTTTGCCCCTTTTGCCACTTTTTACTATTTTTATCCTTTTTTATTTCTTTTACCCATTTTAACTTGTATACCCTCGTATTAGATTTACTTTTCCCACTTTTACAATATTATTAAGCGTCTCGCTCTTTTTACAATTTTTGTTCTATTGTGACCCTCCACGGTGGCGTAGTTGGCTAACGCGCTAGTCATGTTGAGCTGCTCGGCTACTGAGGACGGGGAGATCGAGGTTCGAATCTCAGTCGGGTGAACTGGGAGTGATTTTTCCTATATGGTTTTTCACTCTCCACGCAAATGCGGGTTCACTTCCTCTAATTCAAACTTCCCAATTCCTAATCCATTAACATAATTAGTACTTAAAGCGTATAGCCCGAACGGGTAGTAAGACGCGGTACTAAATAATAATAATATTAATAATGTTTTATTGTGCCTTAATGCCTTTTTTTACATTTTATCCCATTTTGGTTAATTTTTTGAAATTTTTGAAATGTTTAACTCTTTGGTTTTATTTCCCATTTTGATAAATTTACTCTTTACCCTTTTTACAGTCTTGTCCTTTTTTCCCGTTCTGCACTTTTAAAATCTTTCTAAATTAACTACCTGACTCAGTCAAGAGGAAACAAAAGATAAAAAAAGTAAAAAGTAAATGGAATTTTTTTGTAATGGGTAAGAAAAAAGTTAAAAATTTTAAAATAGATTAAAAGGATTAAATGTTTAGAAATGATAAAAAGTTTTAAAAAAGGGGGAAAGGTTAGAAAGGTAATAATGGTAAAATTGTAAAAATGGGTAAATAGATGAAAAGTATTTTTTTATTAGGTCTTCCAGGTGCACATGTTGTACACAGGATCTACTATAACCCAAAATGGACAATTGTATGCAATGTATTATTAACTTTAGCTCGCAGTGTTGATAGGCTATATCTTCATAATTTTAATTTTTAATTTATTTAAAAAAAATCAAAATTTTAAAATTCCGGCTTGGAGATTGTGCCGAGTTCTCGTCACTTATTTTTTTTGGGACCACGCGCTGCGTGGTTTGCCACCTCCCCCTCCCCCTTCTTGCCTTGCGCGGTTGGCCGCGCACGGCCTCGTCGCGCCGTGGCGCGTCTGGTTGAGTGGCTCGTCCACTCACTCTGGTTTAGGATTCACGCCCATAAGGGCCGGTCGTTCACGAGCCGTTGGCTCTTCGGTTCTAGGCCCGTTGAGAGCAGTTTGGAATGACTGCGAAGTTGTAACTTGCGGGAATGGAGATGGGGTTTCTTTTAATATACAGTTGTGTAACCGAACCAACCAAGGAGTGGAATTAAAGTCCTGAATAAATACTTGTGTTACAACATCCTGAGTGCCTTCTTCGTACAACCCCTTCATAACGACTTGTCGTGCCGCGCCCCAAGTCGGGTGCGCGAACCCCTAACATCGACACCGGTGAAAACGGGGGCTGACACATTGTCGCCCACAGCATTGGATGGGTCCACGAGAGGTGTGGGCACAGATGGTAGCAGAGCGTGGTTCTAAAAAAAATAAGTGACGAGAACTCGGCACAATATGCACATGTTTGCCACAGGGGCTACCATATTTAAAATTTCAAACCTCTTCTTGCGGTAGATATCGCGCATCGCTCATGACAGATAAACAAACTCTTGTTTTTTTAATATATACAACACAAATAAACAACAAACTGCAAGGTGTCCTCTTAATGCCTTCGTATATATTCGCAAATGTTGTATTCTGAGCATGCTCATAACTATTCATTAGAACTTTTGATTAAAACTTAATTAAAATAATGATTTTATATTTGAAGGGATGGTTTTGTTTTATTTCAAGGTCATTGTGGAGGCTCGTATTAAACCGGCTCACAGGGCTGGTCCTTGGTGTCCAGGTGGCCCATTCCAACCCTGTACCCTGCTGCCCCCTAATAAATAAATATATAAAAGCCATACGTGTTTTAACTTGCTTAAACTAACTTTATCTCTTTTTGACAGAAGAAAATTTAATTAATAGTTGTTCTTTACCCACCCATCTATAAATTATGTTTGTTCAGTTATATCAGCAATTTTCAACTTTTTTTTTCAAATCACGGAACATTGAACAAGGCGATAATCGGGTCATGAAATACCATCGTTCATAAATCATTAATAAAAAGAAGAAAAAGTTACAATATACCTTATTTTCTAACTATATTCAAATACAAATATACCACCTACCCTCAATCCTACAATTTCAGCTGACCAACAATCTCAATTTGGTCAACCATTGTGTGTGTGTGTGTGTGTGAATATATATATATAGGTATACATTAGTTGACAAAATTGAAACTATATACATACATTTCTATGCTCCACATTGCACTACCAGTATTTGTACATCTACAACGATGGTGTAAGATGGGGAAGGTAGAATTTATAGGAAATGTATCTATTTTTGAGTGAAGAAAAATTAAAAATCTCATATATAATATATATTAGCACACTAAGCATAGAAGCTATTAAACCCAACCTCCATATCACAGTCAAACCAGGTAAGAGGAGACTGACCCCTCTGTCGACGTGCCCACCAGAGTAATGATGTAATGATGTAATAGGCAACAGTGAATGTAGAGGCTCACCCCGAACATCTATCATGCGCTTCACGTGTGAACACATACACATGAGTATTACGATGACCTTTCGTTGCTGCCGGGGGCTTGTCACTACACCTGGGCTCGTGCTGTACTAGTATAGTAATAGTAGTAATACTGAAGAGCTCTTCACATTTTCTTCCCACATACAAAGAGAAATCCTGGATCTGAGCCTACAGGGACGAGTCCTCCAACGAAATATTAAACAATTATTTTGTGAGCTCTGCACCTTACTAACCTCTCGGGCTCTTTTCATATTATCATAAATATGTAATATATTAATAATATATAATTAGGAGGAAATGTACCAACATTTGTGTGGAAGTGGGCACGGAAACTATTTATATGAGCTTATGTTCATACATGCATGTAACCTACATAATTTGTATACAACCTATTTATATTATAAAAAAATATATTGTATATTAGCTTACATATTTAATATATATATTAGATACAATATACTCTATATACAAATTACAATTTATAAATATAGCATATAATACACATATTAAAAACAATGTATATATCACATTTTTATATAATCTACATGCACCTTCTTTAGACATTGATAGCGCTAATGAAAATGCACGATGTGCCAATATGGTAACACTTTGAAACGATTAGATGATACAGTTTATAGTAAACATTCAATATTACAACATATATGGACCAAATCAAAATCAAATATGGCTTTTAAAAGGCTAATTACTGGGTATTATTCACATCAATCCTTTAATAAGGGGAATGCCAGGCCTCCACCATGGTTCGGATTCCAGGTTAAACTGTAGGTACTCCATTTCATCTCACAATCACCCTACCATTACACATTAGCGTAAGTGCGTATAACCCGAACGGGTAATAATAATAATAATTTGATAAGGGATTATTATACTTATTTAAAGTACCTCATATAACTTAATTATTTAAATTTCAAGATGGAAATTCAATTTTTGTAAAAGGGAAGTTTTAAGGCAGTCGTATGCTAGTTTGACACCTTATTATGTTAAAAGTATCAACAGAAAATAAACACTAAAATGTGCTAGCCTATACTAAATCGTTATATTTCATTTATAATTTTATAACTACAGGCTAATCTATCCAAATTAGCCTGTATCTTAATCATTAAAATTCCAACAAAATCTGGAATAATTTAGTAATAGCTATATTTTAAGTTTGTTTATTTATATTACTGTGCCGTAATTGAATAGTAGACCTATAACTATTTAGTTTAAGAAGGGAAAAGTTATTATTGCACAAAAAAGGGGGTATGGCAAGTACTACAAAATAGCAAGGTGAATTTACATATGTATTTTTATTGTTTATAGTTTGGCCCATGCACGACAAATATCGACAATAAACACCCACCACCAACGGGGTGTTGCGGTGCACCATTTGCTGAACATTGTTCTAGCAGGTTATTTCTTACAATCTGAGTATAAGCCTAGGCTTCTGACAAAAACTTGTGAGATACTTCATGACACTATTCTTTATTCTGAAAGTGGTAGCAGAAACTTGTAAAATCTTAGCTCTTCTCCAAACTTCCATCCATCCAAACTTTCTTGCATCTCCTTATTCATAAATATGTCCTACCTGAATAGATGAAGTACACTAAATGACGTAAAACGTACAGGGAAGTTTCTTATGTGGTTTCCAACAAGTTTTTGTCTGATGGTCTAGAAGTATAATTGGAATATCTCCAAGTACTTTATCAACTGAATTAGGGCTACAGTAACAAATAGAAAGATAGGTTCTGAGATTGTCAGATTAATATTTTATTTAAATAATTGGTAAAATGAATTAATAATTGCTAGTTATAAGGAGGAAGAATCTTTAACAGGAAACTAAAAAAGTTATATAAATACTATTTTATAGAAAAATACCAGTTTAGAACAATTTTAACCAGGTTAAACATATTTAAACCCGTTTTAAGTAGCAGAGTTTAAACAGTTTTAACCAGTTTAATCAAGGTTTTACCAGTTAAATAAGTTTTAAACCATTTTAACAAGTTTAAACATGTTTTCACCAGTTTTAATAGTCTTAACCGGTTTAATACAGTGTTAAACGCTTTTATAAAGTTAAAAAAGATTTGACTAGTTTAAAACAGTTTAACCAGTTTAAAACAGTCAACCGGTATAAAAGTTTTAACGAGATTAAACCAGTTTTAAACAGTTTAAAACGTTATAACCAGCTTAATAAGTTTCAAGCCATTTAAACCAGTTGTAAACAGTTTAACCCTGTTGTAACCGGCTTAAAACAGTTTAAGCCTGTTTTAACAAATTTCAAAAAATCTTAAAATAGTTTAAAAAATTTTAAACCAGAATTTAACTGGTTTGAGCTAGTTTTGACTAGGTTAAAACAAACAAAATAGTTTAAACCAGTTTTAACTTGTTTAGAATAATTTTAACTAAATTATAGTAGTTTTTACATGCTTAAACCAGTATAAGCCCGTTTCAACTAGTTTCAGATAGTTTAAACGGATTTAAGCCAACTTTAACCAATTAACACTGGTTTTAACCAGGTTTATCAAGTTTTAGCCAGTTTTAACCAGTTTAGTACTGTTTTAACCGGCTATAACCAGTTTTAATAAGGTGAAAAGTATTAAACAATTTAAAACGTTTTAAGTAGACTAATCCAGATTTAACCAGCTTTCTCAATGTAAACCTGTTTTAAAAGGTATTAATCCATTTAAAATCACATCTAACCAATTTTAACCAGCTTTAAAATGTTTTAAAACCACTTGTAACTAGTTCTAAACCATTTTAAAGAGTCTAAATCTGGTTATACATCTTTTAAACATTATTAACGAGTTTAAACGAGTTTTAAAGAGTTTAAACCTGTTTTCACAGTTTTAACGAGTCTTAACCAGTTTTAAACAGTTTTAACCAGTATAAATTTGTTTTAAGATCTCTTAGCTAATTTAAACTGGCTTAAACAAGTTTAAACTGGTTTAAACATGTTTAATCCAGTTTATAACGTTTTTAAATAGTTTCTACCAGTTTAAAACAGTTTTATCAAGTTAAAATAAGATTAAATTAGTTTTAACTCGCTTAAACCAGTTTAGATAAGTTTTAACCACTTTAAACAAGTTTCAACCAGTTTGAAATAATTTTAAGGAGTTTAAATCAGTTTTAACCAGTTTTTACTAATTAATTTTAAGAGGTTCTGAATTTTAAGCTATTTAAACTGGCTTATACCAGTTTTAAACTAATTTTAAGCAGTTTTAACCATTTTAAACCAGTTTTAAACAGATTATAGAATTTTTAGCAGTTTTAACCAATTTAGTCTAGTTTTAACATATTTTAAACAGTTTTAAAGTGTTTTAGCTAATTTTATTCGGTTTGAACCAGTTTATATCAGCTTTAAACCGTTTTAACCAGATTTAATTAGCTTATACCTGTTTAAAGAAATTTTAAGCTTTGTACCAGTTTAAACACGTTTCAAAATGTTTTAATGAGTTTAAAACAGATTCAATAAGTTAAAAATAGTTTAAACCAGATTAAACACTTTTATCCAGTTTAAAATTTTTTTTAACCAGTTTAATCAAGTTTTAGCGAGTTTAAAGCATTGTAAAGTGGTTTCAAACAGTTTAAACGAGTTTAAACTAGTTGTAATCAGTGACAAAAGGTTTAAACCCGTTAGAAACAGTTTGAAAAAGTTTTAAAAAGTAAGTCTTAGATGGCTTAAAACAGGTTTTAACTATTTAAAGGTGGTTTTAAATGGATTAAATCAGCGGAAAATAGTTTAAAACAGTATTAAGCATTTAAAAATGTTTAAACTGGTTAATACTTGTTTTAGCTAGATTAATACAGACAAAGGCGTTTTAATCCAGTTTTAACAAGTTAAAAATATTTTAAAGAGATTAATCCAGTTTTAACCATTTTAAACTAATTTTAAACGTGTTTTAACAAGTTTAAGACATTTTTTTTACATGCTTTGACCAGATTAAACCCAGTTTTAATCAGTTTAAACGAGTTTTGACGAGTTTAAACCAGTTTTAACAAGGTTTTACAACTTTAAACTATTTTAAACAAGTTTGAAAAGGTTTAACGCACTTACACAAGTTTTAACAAGTTTAAAACAGTTCAAGCCAGTTTAAAGCAATTTTAACTAACTTTAACTCGCTTTAATATTATAAACTAGATAAACGAGTTTTAAAAGAATTTGGACCACTTTAAAACAGTTTAAACCAGTTTTAACCAGTTTAATAATAATTTAACTATATTATACCAGTTTAAACAATTTTGGACTAGTTTTGACCAGTTTTAACTATTATTATTATTATTATTATTATTATTATTATTAGTATTAGCACCGCGTCTTACTACCCTTTCGGGTTATACGCACTTACGATAATGTGTAATGGTAGGGTGATTGTGAGTTGAAATGAAGGACCTACAGTTTAACGTGGAATCCGAACCACGGTGGAGGCCTGGCATTCCTCACATTCACAAGATGTCTTGTCAGAGGTGAAGGAAGGGTTTGGTAATCAAATAAATCTGTGTCGGGAAGTTTTAACTAGTTTAAACTAGTTTTAGACTGTTTAAACCAATTTAAACCCCTTTACCCAAGACCTTTGGCTTGGTACGCCAATAATATAACCACTAAGCTATCCAGGAATCGTCCTGTGTCCAGGGTCATGCTTCACTCACATTTTAAGGCAGAGTCTATGATGTACGTGCTGAAATCATCAGCTACTAATTTGTATTTTCATTAAATATCATGAGCTATCAGATAACGCAGCCATCTTCGAATCGGAGTTGGCTTCATGCTGCCATTTGTATAATTATTAGAATTTTAAGGGATCGCATATTTAAGAATCAAATAAACGAAGCTATTATTTATGATTTTATTGAGGAATTCTCCATCAAGATATCATATTCTGAGAATTGAAAAATGATATCTGGACACGGAAATCAAATTACTGGATAGCTAAGTGGTTAGAACATTGGCGTACTAAGCTAAAGGTCCTGGGTTCGATTCCCTTGTCCAGGTATCATTTTTCAATTTTCAGAATAGGATATATTGATGGATCAATCGATCAAGCTTGGATTGACTGGCTTCTCTTCATCACGTCCGCCAGTGTTGACAAAATATCTTTTTGACCAGAGCACCAGTGACGTACACACATCACTCGCTGTCTTGGTGGTAGATTCAGTCTTACCCGGTTAGTCGTAATTCTGGTTCTGTTGTGAGCGTAATTCCTGAGTTCCATCGGAATCACTGACTCGTACGCTTGGTACATCAGATGCAGTTACACCAAGGCTCATTCGTCCCATTCTTCAATTTAGGACGTGGGGAGTCTATTTCCGTTTTGAAGGTTGTTCTAGCCAGAAGATACAAAGGGTAAGTACATGAACATTTTTTTGATTGCAGGGAGTTTATTCTTGTTTGATATGGTTTAGTATTGTAGACGTATTCTACATTGGATTACAATAGAGAAGCTTACTCTTGCAGGAAGTTTATTAATATTGCGGTTTCACATGAAGTGGTTAGTAGGACTTGAAGATTAGTACGGGGGGTAGTATGATGTAACATCACCAAATGTTACAATATTAGTGACTTTAAATGTAATAGAAACAAATCCAAATTTGCTGAACACTTAAAAATTTCAGGGCATCAACTAAGTCCTATCACCCAATGCATGAAACTTCTCCTACCTTCCACCAAAGATTTAAAAATGAATATTGATGAAAATCCCCACATTTAAAACGCTTATTTTTATCACAAAACAATTCTTAATGAACAAACAAAATTTGAAAACCAGTCCTTATCAACACAAATAAATACCTTCCACAACACACACAAATTAAATACTCAAAATCTCTATCCTATCCCTCCAATTAAACCATGCCCTCCCACCATCGCAATTGAGACCTGTTAGGGCCAGAGTCATGAAGATTAGAACCTCATTCTTTCCTTTTTTCCCCTAATCTCAATCTATATTCACTTTTGTATATTCATTTTTTCATCTATCTATATCGTACAACTGTCACCAACAGATACACAAGCGACATCTTCAATATCACACTCATTTTTCCCTAACATTTACGTTGGGACTGGAACGCTTTGGACCCTCTTCTCAAAGGTTATAAATTTACAAATTATTCTTACTTCATTACTACTCTGTGTTTATCATCGGGGATAACACCTTAACCTCACTATGAGGAAAGCTTGGAAGTTTAACTCAGTTCTTGATACAATTATTTAGTATAATTCGCGTTCCACTATCTAATTTAAATTGATAATTTCTACTTTGGTTCTAGGTTAGTTTCGTTATATTATCGTTAGTTTCTTGTTTATTACTTCTTTGCATTTTCATTTTTTACAACTCAATCTCAGTGATTGCATTGGTTTGTCTCAGACCTGATGATGGATGTTAAGCCAAAACATGTCGTCGTAACGTCAATCCAGCCAAAGGTGGAGCAATGTTAAGGAGAGGAACCAAAAACACTCCAGCTAAGGAACGTCCTTTAGTTATTCTTCACAGAATAGTATATTATCATTTTCAATAATTTATTTGTTTACACATTGTTTTATAACTTCTCTGACTTTATATTTAAATAACTTATATTCTAATGCTTTAGGACTACAAAATCTGTTTGACATTTTATTTTGTGTTACATAAGTTTACGGTTTTTAGCACCTACATTGTACCATTCTTGCACAGATAATTTACTCCTATTTCTATATAATATATTTCCTTCAACCTACAAACCATTTAGGATTACTGAGCTTATTATTTATTATAGTTGACAGGTCCTCGACCAATTTATATATAAATTTAATTCTTCAATTGTCTTACCTGTATCTTGGACTATTCTAACCCTCCCAATTATAACCTTTTGGCTCTGTAACCTTTATTTAGTAATTTGCATTCTTAGGGAGTGTTTGCATATAAAATTGATCACTTATGACATCGGATATCTATACTTAATATATTCTAGTAATCCTTGTAATCAGATTTTACCTAATATTTTTTATTTAAAAACATTTTTTCTTTTCAATCTTCTATAATTAACTGTCTTTTAACTCACTTGCAAGTTTTTATTAACTTATTGTAACAACCTTTGATCTGTTTTTATAAAGAACTTCCTTGCAAATTTTCAATTTACATTTCTAATTACTAAAGTTAAAATGAATAATTGTATTAATCTATTCTTTTTTTTTCTATTATAAATTAATTTAAGGGTAGTTTTATCATCACAAATTATTGAAAGTTTGAAATTTTTTTAAATGGCCATTAATATTGAGCTCAAAATGGGAATCCGGGAATAGTTTATCATGATAAATGAGAAAAGTTTTTATTTTTACAAATTTCATATAATTTTAAAATAGTTTAATAATATATTAATTTTGAAAATTGGAAATTTTCATAAAATATTGAGCAATTTGATTTCAAATTTATAAGTATAAAGTGTTTATTGTGATTATGATGATGACCCACTACTCGAGATCCAATCCATTGGTTGCCTGACTAAATTAAGAACAATGTGGGTGCGTTCTGTTGATACTCAGCTTAGAAAGGGAACGTTAATATCCAACCCAATGTTAGTGAGTTCGAACCCAACTGGGGTCGACGGATTTTTCTTGAGCAATTAATATACCCTCTCCATAGCACAACTTCTATTGGAGGGGAGGTAAATCCATTGGTACCATGTCAATTGTGGCATAATAAAGAGAATGTCAATAAATGTAACTAAGGAAGTTAGTAAATAGCTCCGATGTTAATTAATTATTGCATTTGTCTCGATTTCAAGACCCGGATGAAGGTGCGTCAGTAATAATTTATATTTATAGATCTTCGTAGAATTTAATATTTGCGATTTATATTTTAGAGAATTAATAATTGTAGCACCTGATGCAGTGGTCACATGGTATAAGGCGTCACACTCACAATATACTAGACTAGCGATGACAGGGAGATCAAAATTTGAATTCCAGTCGGGTTTTGACGATGTTTAAAAAAAATGTTTTCCACTCTTCCTCCATGCAAATGTGGGTACACTTACTCAAATTCAACCTTCCTAATTCTTAGATCATTAGTGTAATTAATTCATAGTAATGTGTATTGCCTGAACTCGTAGAAAGACGCAGTGCTAAAGAAAAAAGAATTAGTGGACCCATGTCCTAATATTCTTGCGGGCTAGTAGCTTAGTAATGAGAAAGGTGACATTTAAAGGTACTATACCCGCATTTGAGTGAAGAAAGAGTGGGAAGTCATGATGTGAAAAACCAAGCTTAGTAAACCCAATCTAGATTCTAATTCCAGCCTCGCCGTCACCAGAAAATCAGTCAAGATTAGACGAACGTCCTTGTCCACGTGGCCCACCTGTACCACTCAGCCTACTCCTGGTGATGTTTCTTGGTAGCAATTAGTCAAAATTAATTATCTTACCCGGGTAGAAAGAAGATTGAGAACGTGATAAAGACGAGTCGAAGTGATTTCTTGCTATCCATCCCTTTGTGGTTTATATGGCAAGTCGTGCCAGAAATTCAATACAAGCCTCTGGTTTGGGATATAATACGTCTAAGTCCACCTAATTTTAAAATTATCTATCCTCGCCGGTGGCCACGTGTATCAAATGTAGAGCTAATCGAGTCTAGTTGTCTTAGAGTGGGGAGGTTGAGGTTCGAATCCTATTTGGGTGAATTAAGGACGGATTTCCCTTAATGGCTCGCTACTCTCCTTCCAAGCAAATGTGGGTAAAATACTTCTAAACTCTAACTTACCTCTACCTACTCAAGTGGTGTAATGGTTAGTGAGTCGTGGAGCAAAAATAGATTACCTAACGTACCTAGAGGTGGCAAAGAGGTCAACTTTGGTGATTTCTAGACGACCCTGGTTCGATGATAAGTGCTGAAACTGAAGAATGATTTTTAGAGCTGCTCACGAAAGGTGACTGGATTTTAAATTTATATCTAGCTTTAAGGAAGCTACATTTTTAGATAAAAACTGTACAAACCTATAAGAATATCTGATCTAACGTTATATTCTCTTTCCGTATTACATAATACACATTACATAATATTGGGTGAGCTGTCCTAAGTTAAGATAATTTATAGGTCAAGTAATGATATAACTATGTGCTTAGAATGTCGATGGAAACACATATTTATTATAAATATATTTTACCTATCAGTCAAGCTAAAAAAATTATTTTATAACAGATATATGTAATAATAGGATGTTGGTTCGAAATACATGATCGTTTATTAATCCGCAAGTATATGATACAGCTATTCTGGCAGTATTCATAAATGTGAAGATTTGTGAAACAGAGCATTAATTAAATACGAAAATTGGTAAATAACGTTTGGAGTTCAAAGGTTTTTCCCGTTTCCACGCTTCCACGACTTCTCCATCTAACGCTCCCGGTACCGAGCCTAGCTGAGTCATAAAATGGGGGAGTCACGTTCTTCAAACAGAGCAAAGGAGGTTTATGTCACTCAAACAGAACAAACTGCTATTAGCTACATTGACATATCCTCAAAAACTAAAGATTAAAGCTTGATTCACATATTAACCAAAAATAGGAAAATAGGGAGCATAATCGTATTAAGGGTGGCATGAATTCACTTAGCAGAATTAACATATGTTTACCCATGATTCTTCTGTACAACGTAAGCTTATACCCTATGATTATGAACATATTTTGTTTTGTAGCGAATAAAGAGAACTTTAGGGTAAATGTCAAGATTAATGTTTTAAAATTATATGGTTGTGTTGTGAAACATTGGGTTGTGCTATGTGTGTAAAATTTCCTCATAACAATAAACGGAGAAGGCTACTTGTATTTATTTTAGTAAGTGCATCCAGATTTAATTGAAACCGCTGGTTTTGAAGTTTTATTTAGTCTCACACAGAACCGAGAAAAATAAAACAATTTAAAGTCTCACCCAGTGGACAACAAGTATGTTGGTGAAATCACGTGACTTTGTTTCTACTGTGGTATAGTATTTTGGCAAACTTGTGAATCCACAGCAAAAGCTTGATTCAAGCGTTTTCCAAAAATAGAATGCAGTGGGTGAGCATTGTATGGCACAAAAATTCACATGACATATGATGTATTGCAACGCAAACTTAAAACAGCTGAATATTAACATATTTTATTTTCTAGTGAATATACACATATCATTGTACCGATGTATGTCCTCGAATTATAATTATGTGTAATGGCACAACCCAATACATTGATACATACGCTTTCCAATGCACATGCGCACTAACTTGAGATGACTGCTTTTGAAATTGTATTGGGTTTCCAGTGCCAAAGATCTCAGGCAGAGCGAATGAAGTAGAGATGAGTTGAACATTAGTAGAACAGTCTACTCCTATGAGGTGAACATCTTTTGATTGGCTTAGAGCTCATCACATGAACCCAATTCTGTTCTGCACTTACTTCTGTTTTTAGGAGAATGTGTGAATCAACAATAAGTCAGTACTGTATTTCCCTATTAAGCTAGAGGTCTCACGTTCGATCTCTCCTATTTCCTAAAAACCTACAAATGGCTAAAATCAGGTTTCATATTTTAAAGTGACGAATAAGTGTCCATAAGAGTGAGTAGCTTCTCTCTTTTAGAATTGGGTTGGTTTGTAAGTGGTGAGCTAATATAATTAGTTGAATCAGAAAGATTTTTTTTTTAAATTCAACCACTTGTTGGGTGCAAACAAGTATTCATTTTAATTAAACTAGTGAGGTAAATACGAGGAAAGTGTAATTTATAGAAACTGTACCCTCATTTGTGCAGACGTAGATTTTTACATTTGATCCAAGTGACAACCTATACTGGTAAATGAACGTTCACTTTTATTTATGTAATTTATTTATTTGAGTTATTTAACGTGCACTTTCTCAACCAACTGATTATACCAGCACACGATAATTTCTGTGAGCGAGAGCAAAAGAGCACACCAAATTTTTTACAGGGTTATTTTACATGCCACAATCGACATGGGACTGACGGCTTTATTTACTTTCGGAACAAAGTTGTGTTACGGATTTTTATCGCCCAAGAAAAATCCCTTGGGGTGAAAAACATATGTATAGTGCGTAGTATGTAATACATTACAATAACCAGTATTCAGCGAATTAAAAATGTTTAGTTTTACACTATGCAAAGATGGATTCATGGTATATAGATGGATATTGTTAAAGAATCCCGTTTAATTTATAAATCACCCACAGTTCACCTGACCGGGATTCTTATCATTGCCCTCCCTCCCCTCCTCCATCATATTTAAATCAGACTGGCATTAAGTAAACTTGCACACCGATACATCTTAGAAATATATTATTTATGTTCCTGGCTGTAATCGAACCAGGTCCCATTAATACCTGTAATAGACCAATCTATCTACTCAGGTACAGAAGTGAATATAATCTCCCACAACCCTGATTTCTCCTCTTTATACAGAAGGATCTGGCTAATTCAAAATAGTTTAATTTGAAATATTGGATAACGTAGTTCGAACCCACCTCGATTCGCCATGAAATTTCTATTCAATTCAATAGTATAAAATAACTTTTAATTAGAATTTTAGAAGGAAATATTTGGATAGTTCGAAGCCTATACATACATTGTTAATTTTTGAGCTTGTAAACATTTCAAATCTAACTGAACGATCTTTATTAAATTCCCCACATATGCCAAGAATGTCAAATAAGGTTTCCTAAAATAGGCTCGGATTTCATCGTTTCTGTGTGACAATGTAATCACGTGATACTCAGCATGTAAGGAGTAAACTTTCAACTACGTGTCCTCAATGATTTCATTCTGCGATTTTTGAAAGGGTTATGATAATTTTTCCGAGTTTTTACATTTTGTTTTTATATTGTTCTTTTTTTCTGCACGAGTATATTTTGTATGCATGGTTTATATAGTATATTAAAATGTATGTGTTTACATGGAGCATATTTTGAGATTATTGGTTTATTGTGTATCCGTAAATACTAATAAAAAGGTTCAGTTTGAATTTTGGATATCTCGATTTTTTAAAATATATTCCTGGTACTTCGAATTAAAAAAAAGTTCTACTTCTGTGTGTATATAATATACTGTATATGTTTATGTATAAAATGTAGGCTATATATATAATGTAGGCTATATATATGTAGTAGAACTTTATATACATGCACACAAGCTTGCTTTTAACTTAGGGTAGCAAAAATATAAGCATGAATAAATCTCTCAAATCTAAACAATAATTTCACACTCGAAATTTAATCCAAGGGTTGGCGAAGCGTTGGCATATAGATCCCCCTCACCAAATAAAATCCTCAGTTTCCATTTTATTGGTGGGATCACACTGCAGCATGCTCCAACAACAATAGTGGGTGAGTCCTCCACCCCCTTACCCTAAAAAAAAAGACTCGGTACCTTTTAAACCCCCATTCCTCTCTCCCAGGCCACCAGGCGGACACGTATAATAGACCCCCTTCCACACCACATCCTGATTACAATCAAACATTGTAGAAGCTGCGCACAGCAGCGAGCTCCATTTCATGCTCCCAGGGATAACAGGACAACAGGGGTGGACCAAACTCCTAACCAGGGACACACACATAATGTATCATGGGAAGTAGTAACAGGACAACAGGGGTGGACCAAACTCCTAACCAGGGACACACACACGCAACCATAATTTATCACGGGAAGTAGTTACAGGGATGTATAGAATTTCCAAACAGGGACAGAGAAAAACACATGCACCCATCTTGTCTCCTTTAAGGTAGTAGTAACAAAGGTGGATCAAGTTTACAATTAGGACACAGAGAAATACATATGTAGAATGATATAATCATGCTTCAATTGAGATAGCTGTGTCAGGGATGATTATTTTTAAGCAACTCTTCAGGGAATTAAATATGTTTTTAATTAAGACCAAAAAACATATATAAGACGTCAACTATTAAGTTTTAGACAATCAAACAATTTATCGTGTGCTAAAATGGGATTAAAAAGCATCCTTGAATATGGTGAAATGGACGTCACCATGAATTATGAAAATATTAAAGTCCCTTTAAGTGATAGAAAATTAATGTTATGCTAAACTAAAATTAAATTTAAGTGTTATTAGATTAAGGTGAGATGAAAGCATCAATTAACTAAGATGATCTAGGGTGAGATTAGAGTTAGCGTAAATTAAAGTGTGATAAAAATCACCATGAACAAAGATGGATGAAAGTTGCCGTGATTTAAGATGGAATGAGATTAACTGTAAGCTAAGATTACATGAAATTAGCCTGGGCATGTGGTCCTATGAAATTGTCCTTAACCTTTGGTCTGACTGAAAATCTCAGCAAATCAAGGGGGAATGAAATACACCATGGACTATTATTGTGTATAACAGTATTCTTAAACTTAGGGTGAGTCAAAGCTGTTATATTTCTACGAGGTGTCTGTTGGTGGTCGGGAGTGTTCCTGTAGGTTGTTGTGCTTAGGTGGAAGCTATGGCAGTCGACCAAGGGCGCTAAATTAGAGAGCGGGAAACTGAGGTATCCGGCAATAGAGATGGATTGTGAAATCACAACCTGTTCTTTTGTCACAGATCCTCTGACGTCACAGTCACAACCTGTTCCTGACAGACGAAAGGAGCTGTTACTTTTTGTCACTGGTACACGGATCAAATACGTGCTGTAATAGGTCCGGAGTAAAATTGTTCCTCATCCATCTATCACAGGCAATGCTGGAACAGTTCCAAAGTAACCTCGCTCCTCGTGTCTGTCACAGAAAGCGCTGTAACTGGTCCAAAGTAGCCTTGCTCCTCGTCTCTGGCACATACAGCGCTGTAACAGTTCTGGAGCAACCTTGCTCCTTTATGATCCTGAGATATTTTGGAGCAGTCGTACAGTAGAAAGGAAGTGGATGCTTTGATTTCTTGTCACAACGCTGAGATCAGGTCCAGTGCAACCTTACTTATCTATTATATAGGAACTTGTGAATGTGGGGAATGCCAGGCCTCCAACGTAGTTCGGATTCCACGTTAAACTGTTGGTCCTCCATTTCATCTCACAATCACCCTAACATTACACATTAGCGTAAGTGCGTATAAATGGATTCATGGTATATAGATGGATATTGTTAAAGAATCCCGTTTAATTTATAAATCACCCACAGTTCACCTGACCGGGATTCTTATCATTGCCCTCCCTCCCCTCCTCCATCATATTTAAATCAGACTGGCATTAAGTAAACTTGCACACCGATACATCTTAGAAATATATTATTTATGTTCCTGGCTGTAATCGAACCAGGTCCCATTAATACCTGTAATAGACCAATCTATCTACTCAGGTACAGAAGTGAATATAATCTCCCACCACTTTGACTGCTCCTCCTTATACAGCAGGATCTGGCTAATTCAAAATAGTTTAATTTGAAATATTGGATAACGCAGTTTGAACCCACCTCGATTCGCCATGAAATTTCTATTCAATTCAATAGTATAAAATAACTTTTAATTAGAATTTTAGAAGGAAATATTTGGATAGTTCGAAGCCTATACATACATTGTTAATTTTTGAGCTTGTAAACATTTCAAATCTAACTGAACGATCTTTATTAAATTCCCCACATATGCCAAGAATGTCAAATAAGGTTTCCTAAAATAGGCTCGGATTTCATCGTTTCTGTGTGACAATGTAATCACGTGATACTCAGCATGTAAGGAGTAAACTTTCAACTACGTGTCCTCAATGATTTCATTCTGCGATTTTTGAAAGGGTTATGATAATTTTTCCGAGTTTATTACATTTTGTTTTTATATTGTTCTTTTTTTCTGCACGAGTATATTTTGTATGCATGGTTTATATAGTATATTAAAATGTATGTGTTTACATGGAGCATATTTTGAGATTATTGGTTTATTGTGTATCCGTAAATACTAATAAAAAGGTTCAGTTTGAATTTTGGATATCTCGATTTTTTAAAATATATTCCTGGTACTTCGAATTAAAAAAAAGTTCTACTTCTGTGTGTATATAATATACTGTATATGTTTATGTATAAAATGTAGGCTATATATATAATGTAGGCTATATATATGTAGTAGAACTTTATATACATGCACACAAGCTTGCTTTTAACTTAGGGTAGCAAAAATATAAGCATGAATAAATCTCTCAAATCTAAACAATAATTTCACACTCGAAATTTAATCCAAGGGTTGGCGAAGCGTTGGCATATAGATCCCCCTCACCAAATAAAATCCTCCGTTTCCATTTTATTGGTGGGATCACACTGCAGCATGCTCCAACAACAATAGTGGGTGAGTCCTCCACCCCCTTACGCTAAAAAAAAAAGACTCGGTACCTTTTAAACCCCCATTCCTCTCTCCCAGGCCACCAGGCGGACACGTATAATAGACCCCCTTCCACACCACATCCTGATTACAATCAAACATTGTAGAAGCTGCGCACAGCAGCGAGCTCCATTTCATGCTCCCAGGGACAACAGGACAACAGGGGTGGACCAAACTCCTAGCCAGGGACACACACATAGCACAAACACACAAAACCATAATGTATCATGGAAAGTAGTAACAGGACAACAGGGGTGGACCAAACTCCTAACCAGGGACACACACATAGCACACACACACACACAACCATAATTTATCATGGGAAGTGCGTATAACCCAAACGGGTAGTAAGACGCGGTGCTAATAATAATAATAATAATAATATATAGGCCCAGCTTAAAGTTGGTTTGGGGAGCAACAAATGAACTTTGAAGGGGAAAGCTTTCATAGTACAAAACATTATTTCCACAATACAAGCAAAGATATGTGATGTATTCTCCCAATAAATTGTTACGTTGATGATTAACATTGAAGGGACCTGCTTGGTGGTAAAATTATTTAAGGCAAGGGTCAGCAATCTACTGACTGACTGATATTATCTAGCCCACAAATATTTAGAAAACAAAACCATTTGTTCAAAACATGGACTTAATAACTAATAACCACATGTAAAATGTAAAATTGAACTTTTTTTTTTTGCTTTACTTTTTTTCAAATTAGCCAAACTTTTTTTAAAACCCATATAACCTGCGATATCATAGAGATTGCCAACCTCTGGTCTCTGGCTTCACTCTCGCACTAGACTGGACTGCCAATGACCGTGAGATTAAGGATTGATTCCGGTTGGGTGCAATGAAGGGGATTTTTCCTAAACGTTTTCAACTCTCATTATAAACAAATGTGGGTGCACTTCCTATAGAATAAACCATATTCATCCTTAACACATTGGCGTATTTATCATAAATGCGTATATCCTGAATGGGCAGTTGATCCCGTGCTAAAAAAAAAACTAGGCTGGGACTGGGTGTAGGTACGAATATTGTGACTGTGGCAAAATGGAGAAGGTTAAAGGAACAGTAGAGATGGGTGATAAATCACTGACTGTGATTTTTTCACCGATACCATTTAATCATCGCTACTTCCAGTGACTCAATCTCAAAAGTATCAGTGATTGAGATATCAGTGATCAGAGATACTTGCATCGGATGGCAACAGTTACTCGATCTACGGAGTTAGTCTAAATATTGCTTCGTCTTGACACTCGAGTAAATACTCTCGCTTCACGGTCCTTGTTATTCTATTTTTTTTTTTCTATCAGCAAATTGAGAATTGACCTTATTGACTGGCATCGTTTACGTGTTATGTCTATTTAAAACACTTGATTTCGTAGTGCTCATTTTTCAAAAAAAGTATCAGATTGCTACGTAAAAATGACTAATGTTTTAGATGATACATTCACATGCATTTGCATTACAAAATATTTGTTGGTTAGAACAAAATTGAAAAGCGAGCTTACTAAACGAATAACATTTGGGATTCTTTTCAAAAAGTAGGCTGAAAAATAAAATCATGTATTCTTTTTCTCGGTCCTATCCCCAAAATCACAAATAAAAATTTCAAATAAGTAACAAAATAGGAAAAAAATATAAATAAACCTTAATATTTACAATGCATTAATGATCTTAATCATCTTATAGTCTAATCTAAAGTGTGTATATTTTAATTGATTTAATATTTTCTAGCATCTCTTAATTTAATGTTAAGTCTCAATGTTGTGGCTATGATTTTCATTCCTTTATATTTAAAATAGTTAATTTGCTTCAAAGAGATGTATAGTTCATCTACTATTAGATGTACGGTATTTAAAATAAAATAACAGTATAGTAATAGATTATATGACCTGCATTCCAAACAACATTTTATAAACCAATCACCATTATGTTATGTTAATTTTTAATGTTACATACATTTTAATTGTAGTTAAACAGATCACTAAATAAACTACACAATTACAAGAGTTTCTCATAGTACGTCAAATAATTTTTAATATTGGTATACTCAAGTTTAACATAATGTTTGTTGAACCACTAATTTTGCTCAAATTACATAACATTTCATCATAAAAATATATTAAATAACAGTTTTTGCTTACTTTTTTTTCAATTATACGAAACTTCTTAAAACGCATACTTTTGTATTGACTGTACATCAGTCAAGCAAGATGAAACCCAGATGAAACCTGAAGATTAGGTAGCGGTATGTCAATTGTTAATGTCAGTGCCGACAAGAAGAGTTTATGTTAGGCTTTTAAGTATCTAATTCCATTGCAAGCCGCCAAACACCCGAGTAATTAGTTTTTCATCCAATCGATACTCATGGGACTATTAGAGTAAATACCCAGTAGGTACTCAGAAATACCCCACACTCGATTGTACTCGCCTAGCTCGGACAGCAGCTAAATACTAGCTTTGACCGTGGTTGCTACAAACTGTGAAAGGTAGAAAATAATGATTCATCAAGACATTCGGAATGCCAGTCACAATGAAAAATTACTGGTATATATCACCAAAATCGTAAAACCAATGTTTATCTCATCTCTAAGAAACAGGTCCAGTGCTGGAGAAGTAACAAATTGATCCTGCTCCACTAAAGGAACAGTTTTTCAGTTTGGCCATTCCTAGTTGGTAAACTGTGCTACCTCAGTGTATTCTAGTGGATAGAAAGAAAACATGTTCGTCCTATATTTACAAGACTGGACATGTAATGCTCTCCAAAAGTAATACAAGTAGTATTGCAGCTTAAAATGTTCGAACAACAGTGACAAAATAAATTTATTCAAGAATTACCTTTCACTATCCTTGAAATTTAATAAATAAAACATAAAAAAAGAACAGGTTAGTATAAATTCTTACACTCTAGGCTAAACACTTAAAATGTGATGAAAATACAAGATATAATACATAACAGTTTGAAGAACGTGGGGATCTTAATCTAAGTATTATTTACAAAAATAATCTAAACTCAACATAAGTTTCTCCTAAGCTCCAGTGACACTACTATCCCAAGTTGGGCTATCAAATCTCCAGCACTGGCTCACTCGGTACGAGTAAGCTTTGTCGGTCACCCACAGATGACAAGTAACAAAGTCACCCTGAATTTAGTTAGAATTAAAGTAATCTTGAACCAAGGTGAAATTATATTAATTGTTAATTAAATAAATTCACATTTTTCAGGGAATAGTGGAAAGTAATTTAGTAAGAAAGCACCCTCAGGGTACCCGAACATGGATCGAACCCTTACTTCCCCGTCAAAGGACAGTCTAGAATCGTGTGAGTGTGATGTCTTATGTCACTAAAGCAACTAAGAAGTTACCTAATCAATAAATTGAAAGTTTTATATATTTTATAGTCACTACTGACATTACCCTACAAAACCTTTTTTCAAACTAATGCATAGAAAAATAAAAATGAGAACTCTAAAATGATATTTATTTTAAAAATCTGATGACCAATTCACACACTTCCTCTATAAGGAGTTGAGAGTTATCTTCCATTGCCCTTATGGGTGCTCAAGATCATTTAGTATTATTTTCAACTTTTAAAATTTTTATTGAGGAATAATTTTGTTCTTTTTAAATAACGAAATTTTGCTTTAAGATAAACAATTGTACTGGATCTTCCCTAATAATTGTATTGCTATGTTAAGGAAACTACAACGTGCAAATTAAATGTTAATGATTTATTAATAAGGTTTCAACAAACTTCAATAAAAACATTAAAACTTTTTTATGACAATTAAAATATTAAAGAAATTTCTCAAAAATATGTATTCAATAAAAAAGTTAGTAAGTGAAGGAAGTACAATATAAACACAAGTCAATACTCTCTTGAACATCCTTAACATTTTCCAATCCCCCTCTTCACTCTTATACCCATAGATACAATCCTACTATTACTCCATCTCTTCCACACGTTGTCAAAACTACTCTATTGGGAGTAGTGTCGCCAAGTTTCGAATGTTTATTACGATGGGGCTCTGAATAGAAAAAACAGTTCTGAGAGAAAGTTCCACGGACCAGATGTGTCTTGGGTCGAACGAGGGCGAATGAAGTAGAAACTTGTCTTGGTTCGATCTTGTACGATTTGTTCTTTCTCATTTAAAGAATGTATTGTAATCTTTAAAATGTTCTGCCTTGAAATGATGAATTAATCTTGAAGCTGTATGTGCCCCTGACCCAATAAAAGTAGATTTTACAATAATTTATCACATTCTCTCTTTCTGTCTATACAACTGAAACTTTTTATGGATTTACTATTTCAAACATAAAAATTAGATTTTATATAATAATAAGGGTGTGTCTGGGCTACATCAATTTGTAGCTAAGATTGTGCAAATATTAGCCAAAACTAATGTACCGTAGCCCAGGGAACGCCCGAATGTACTAATCGTACATCCTTTGACCTATCCGTGGAGGCTCTTTCCATGTTCCGATGAAATAAGCGGATTTTTCTAGAAATATCCCCCGATACCAGCTGTGAATCAAACTCGGGACCACAATGTCACTAGTCAGTGTTTCTGATCACTATGCCACGAGGCTGATTTGATGTAGTACGACTCTTCTCGAAGGGAAATAGTATTTTTTTTATTATATTTTTAAAATAACAGTAGTATACTTACTATCCATATTTGAATATTAACAATTTTTTTAAAATAGATATTATGATTTTTTATAAGAGAAAGATCTGGTGAGTGTTTTACAGGTAAAATGACACTTGAGTGTTGTTTTTTGATAAATGTAAGCATTCAAACATTTTTAAAACTCTATTTGTAATTTTCATTTTATTGGTGTTATTTAACATGCACAAGACTTATAAACTAATTTAAATATAAAACATACAAAAAATTTGGCCACTGGACGGTGATGGTGTATCACTGTGAAAGGGAAAATATACATTTCCCCTATGATATATATTTTTCTGTCGTGTCAGGAATTGAACCTGGAACCCTTAGCTTAGTAGGCAAACACGCTACCGACTGAACTAAGGCGTAGGACTTTAAACGTTATTACAAACTATGCTATACTATGAGAGTGTACGTACGGTTGTGCTGTACCATTTCCTCTTTGTGTATTTTTACTTTCTTTCGAACCTTTATAGCATAAAAAAACTCCAGATTTTGATAAATATCGACGTTTCATGACCCACTTAAACTGAAAAAGTGGTCTTCGCGATGCTGTCTGACTGTATCTCGGACAAGAACCAAAATCATGTTACTAATCGGGCTAAAATTTATATCTTTAGTTTTTATAAAGTTCCCCCTAGTTTTACTTTTAATTACATAGCCAACGCTAGAGTTAATGGTAGTGTATTGAAGAACAAAAAAACAATAAAATTGATTTCATAGAAATCTGCTCTAAAGATTTTGATTAAATTTTTTATGTAAACACTATTTAAGATTACAAACAAAATGACAGCCCTCATTTTCCATGGAAATGACTTTTGAGGGTACTTAACACTAGCGAAAATTTCCAGTTTTGATAATATCTCCCTTTACACTAAAAAGTGGTAGTTTTACCTCTACTTGTTACACTATGGCTCTGACTTGTAAGTTGCACCATAGTGGAAACAAGCCGTGTTAAGATTCATATCTGATAAAGTTAACGAACGATACGTCAATATTTATTACTACCGAATAGTTGTTTTTATTATAGCCTTTTGGATTGCACGTTTAACACAAAGGATGTCATAAACTTTACTTAATATATATTGTTGAAAAGGGCATCTTATAAGAAACTACCACCCATTCGCGGAAGCAGAGCACAGAAAAACCACCACCACTGCATTTAGTTTAATATTGTTGACTATTTCACACCCGTAGTTCGTTCGCCATATGAGTGACAGCTATCAGAAGAAGTAAAAAACAGTTTAAAGAAACATAACTATAATTAGAAACATGTTTGTTGTGAAACTTTAGACCTCCAAAAGTGATAGCAAACAAAACATTTTCTTTTAGATCATAAGGCTTGGTGACTGGATAGCAGTCAGTTACCACCACTCCTACCGTGGATGGGGTGTACACAATGTTTTACTATGACTATTCCTGTTTCCAGTTCCGACCCTTACACGTACTGCCCCCTATACGCTACCCTCGCGAACTAACACCGTTAAAAATAGATCGACATCTGCTTAGAAGCACATGACAACAGCACCTACCACATTGAATTCCAGCCCATCTTCACCCTGTCTTTCTTGTTTGTTTCCCGCTCGTGCCCCCAGCCATTCAAGGGGTAATCTTCTTCCTTTTGGGATTCTGAGGGGGATACGGTGTTTTTATGTGCCCGAAAATACAAGCTACCAACTAAGATGATCCCAGGACAAACTTCTTATTCACAAATGGAATTGTATAAAAACAATGTGATTGTGAAAGACGCAGACATAAAAAGCTAGTTGGCTAAAATAAAAGACCGTCTATATTTATAAATGAGCTTAGATCAAGATCAAAACTACTGTGTTTAATTAAAGATAAAACATAATAGGATTAGGATGGTGTTCATTATTATAGAATCAATACACTACGCCTATAACTAAAAAAGGCTGAAAACGGAAAATAGATTTGAAAAATAGTCTGATCTTTTGCATTGCAAAATATTGTCTTGTATACGAAACGAACCAGGATGGCTCAGTGGTAGATCATTGGCACACATAAGACAAATATTCAGAGTTCAATTTCCGTGTCCAGGTCACCATTTTTCACTCGCTCGAATTTATTTTAACTTTGTTTTAGAGTATCATTAATATTTAACCCCCACTGGTGGCAAGGTAAAAAGAGTGACAGTTTTGTTTATTGAAATTGACTGTGATGGAGACACAGGAAAAAAAAAAAATACAATAATGAAGTATGTTGAGATTCGCGCCCTGGTCATGCTATTTTATTATTTGTTTTAACTAGTTTTGTTATTATAATATATAGCCTATTCAGTGCTGGCCTGTTGTAAGTCCTGGAAGATTGTTGGCCTGTAAAAATAAACACTTACTTAAAATAAAACTTTGAATCCATTTGTACATTCGATTACGTCTGTTTATTTGTTTGTTTCCAGTAAACTAGAATTAATCATATGATTTATATGGGACTTCTCTCTTGTACATCTTATTTACAAGCATTTAAGAATAAAGGTTAGGATATACACCATCAAGCTATCTTATCAGTGAACGAGGCAGGGTCGGGGGTCGAGGGTGGGGTTAGGAGGGGGAATTGTGCAAGCAATAAACATTTGTCGCGTCTGGTATTGCGGGTACAGGCGATGGCTAGTGATATGAGCAGTCAGAGATATAAAAGGAGAGGGGTTAGGTTGTATCCGTGTCCATTCGTGAATCTTCATAAGCACATAAAACACTGCTCTCGAACTAACTTATTTCGTTTCTATCAATTGAAGTTATTGAATGTGTTGCTATATTGTTTAATACGAGTGAAGACACGGGCAAATGCTAGTAATAAATCAAGTTATTATTTTTATTGATATAATTAAGATCACAACGGATTAAGACCGCTATAGAGAATTTTTAGGGATATATTTTCAGAAACTGACTTAGCAGCTTAGAAAAATTCTTATTTGAATCCTCTTTGGGTCACAGATTTGTAGATCTATGAGCCGCTGTAAATTCAAAATAGTGTCGATTGATTTTGAATTCTATAAAAAGTCCGATATAATAAGTTAATGATCTCAGTTTCGTTAAATGTCTGCGAAAGCCATAATGTGAGAACCGCACGCTAACGCCTACAATATCGTGATAGCGCGATAGCGGCCGAAAGGTAGAAAAAAGAAGTAAGAAGCTATTTTTGAAAGTAATGGAGAGAGGAAAAAAAGTAAGAAGCTATTTTTGAAAGTAATGGAGAGAGGTTGGATATAAAACATTGTTGGAATTCTTGTGGGACGAGGAAGTGAGAAAATATAATAAAATGGCCGACACCATTCCAGTCGTTTCTTGACTCGAAATGAGAAAGATTTTCTCACAAGGGTCAGGGAGAAGGAAGATCGTAGAATGAAAGGAAGGGCAAGAAAGAGAAATAGTGATAGGAAGGGAAGATAATAAAAATGTTATTTAGACATCCAACCAAATTATTATTGAGCTACTACTTTTGTGTTTCATAAAAACAAATATATAAATATAATAGGTCTACACTTAAATATATAAAATAAAAAAACTTAAAGCTCATTAAATAAATTATTATATTGCCTATATCCTTAAAATTAAAATACAAATCACTAAAACTCAAATAATCCATATTTTACAATTATATTACTAAATTATTGACAGAATAGATTGAGGTAGTGTTTTAACTTCACCACTTGGCATTTCATCTGTCTGTATATCCTACGATTGCTGACAAATTAGTGGACCAATTTAAACGAGATTTGGTAGAGACATAACCTGGACATAGGCCGAACGACATCGGCTATGCACAGCGAGTCTAAAATCTTAATGTGCAGAAATGTACCACGTACGTCATAGCAGTTCTTCCTAGAACATCTGTTGAAAATGCCTGCTATGGGCCTGAATATATTACTTTAGTACACAGTACTTTTGAATCACCCTGGAATTTGTTTGTACTTTTTTATTTAACATTTATTGTGATATTTACGTCTTAAACCACGTGGAACATGGCTATTCTCTGAGAATATAATATGTATTAGTTATCTGTTTAAATTGATTATAAAGGAACAATATTTACTTTAAATCCAAGGATAAATTATAGGAAATATTTAATCTTGAAATCCAAAGAGAAATCTTTAAACTTTAATGAAAATAGGAATATGACGAGCTTTAAGCCCATCACAAGTCTTTCACCTCATCAGCGGGAGCTGTTATGCTTGAGTTCAACTTATCTCTATTACGTTCGCTCTGCCCAAGATGTTTGGCACGGGAGAGCCACTCAAATTTCAAACTCAACCATCTCAAATCAGTAAGCCTGCGTATTCGACTACTCAAGCGCTGTACAGCCAGAAGCAAGCAGACAGCTTCTTAGGCCGTTGTGAGGAGATTTGAAATAATCCGTTAATTTAAAGCGTGTGTATCGATGTAATGGATTGAACCACGACACAGTAATATAATTTGAAAACATCCATCGGGAGAATGATCTCAAAGATATGTGTATCCACTAGAAAATAAAATATGTTGATAATCAGCTGTTTAATTTAGCGCTACAATACCTCACGGGTCAACATATAGCGTGTAAGTTGCTGCGCCATTAGATCAGATTTTGGTCTCTATTTTCGGCGGACGTGTGAATCAAGCCTTAAACTTTACTCACACGTTCGCCAAAAATAGCGGAATATGCTGGAGTGTTGCAGCAATCCACATGCTATATGCCAGCATCTGGCCCTATAGTGCATGCGTTGTCAAATGCTCATGCGCACTGATTTGAGACAGTTGTTTCTCCTGTGCCAAACATCTCAGGCATAACGTACCAAGTAGAGAGACAGTCTATGTTAGAGATGAGTTGAACTTCATCATATCGATGTAATGGATTGAACCACGACACAGTAATATAATTTGAAAACATCCATCGGGAGAATGATCTCAAAGATATGTGTAACCACTAGAAAATAAAATAGATAATCAGCTGTTTAATTTAGCGCTGCAATACCTTATGGGTCAACATACAGCGTGTAAGTTGCTGCGCCACTAAATCAGATTTTGGTCTCTATTTTCGGCGGACGTGTGAATCAAGCCTTAAACTTTATTCACACGTTCACCAAAAATAGCGGAATCTGCCGGAGTGGTGCAGCAATCCACATGCTATCTGCCAGCATCTGGCCCTATAGTGCTTGCGTTGTCAAATGCTCATGCGCACTGATTTGAGACTGTTGTTTCTCCTGTGCCAAACATCTCAGGAATAACGAACGGACCAAGTAGAGAGACAGTCTATGGTAGAGATGAGTTGAACTTCATCAGAACCGCTCGAGCTGAATTGGCGGCAATCTTGTGATTGGCTTGGAGCTCATCATCTTACTGTTCTGCGCTAGTTTTTCGGCGAACGTGTAAATCCACAGTTACTCTGAAATTTGGCTAGCTCAGATCCACCAGATATTTATGGCCAATTCGATACTTGTGGTGATTAGTGACAGGGTTTCCTATACAATGCAACCACCGATGCATTGCTGTTGAAAAGGTGTATATTCCTACATCTGAACTGTGAAGGGAATTACAAGATCGTAGACCTCGTCCTTGTTTTTTGTTTTGTTTTATCACCGCATCTTACTGCCCATCTGGGCTATACTCATATGTACTAATTAAGCTAACGTGTCAGGAATAAGTTTAGTTTAGTTTAGTTTAGTTTAGTTTAGTTAGCTTAGAGAAAGTGTACTGAATTTACGCGGAGGGAAAGTGGAAAACAATTTATGAAAAAGCTCAACACACCCGACATAGATTACAACCCTGATCTCCCCGTTATGGGCAAGTCAGTATATGAGAGTGATGCCTTAAGCAATGTGGCCACCAAAGTGCGTATGAATTTAGTTAATACATGCCTATATCTGGGTACAAAGACGTGGAGTGAAACAGAAACTAAGTTTCTTAACGACTACGACTGTATGGTATGGACAATTTTGATAATGGAAGCGCACCCGCATCAGCTTGGAGGAGAGGTGGTAAAACCAGAGTGATAAATTCCTTGCGGTGAGCTTCCTTCAGTGCATATGACCAAGATTCGAACCTAATTAGCAAACAAGTATATTGCAAGTCTGCACAGTGGGGCTTATCCTCCATTTTGAATCCAGCCCTACACGTCAGTACCTTACTTACAAGCTAACGCCGTATAATCTAATACTATACTCAGCTACTTGTCTAAATCATCAGGGGCTATAAAATATACTAACAATTTTTTTCATCGTGTCTTACTACCCGTTCAGATTATAAGAATGCTGACTACGCTAGTGGGATGGAGAGGAGTAAGATAAAATTTAAAGGAAATTTATCCTAATTTAAGTAGGAGTATGGGAAACCTTTTAGGAAAAGTTGCACTCATTATACTAGGCCTAAACCCTGACCTTCCTTTCACCGGTACTAGATGCATCTTAAAATTAGTCTGCGTATTCACCAATGCGATTCTAAATTAATTCAGTCGCAGACAAGAACCCAAAACCTTCAGTAGGGCTTTCTGGGCTCCCAGCCTCGAGGATAATCCTGAAAGTAGAAAAACTTAAGGCTATGAACTAGAATATTCCTCGGAATGCCAAACGAAAGAGCAAGAATGGCGGAAGGAAGATAACTATATAGGCTGAAGAAAACATAGACGCCTCTCTTACTTAGCGACGCCAAATGACGTCGTAGAGGGATAAAAACGATTATTACGTGCTGCGTCTTTTCCAAGAGCTTCCTTCTCCTGCTAACGTCTATTTTTTGTATGCCTCTCCGTGTCTTGTACGCACCACCCTTGTTTTCTTCCTCACCCTGTTTCTCTACTGATATTTATTTCATTACATACATCAAGATGAAAGTTGTGGGTCGGCGATGGCCCGATACTCGTATAATCCTAGAGAGTAGTAGTTCTTGCGAAATTCAATTTACTCCAAGATACATCTAAGATATGAAACGTGCTAAATGGTGTAACTAAGAATGGGAAAAGCGATAGCTATATATATCTTCTTCTCACTACATAATGTTTTATGAAAGCCATAAACATCTTTGTTAACTCCTATCCGCACCGGTGGGCCCCCGGTCTAAAATATCAACCTAATCTTGTCTGGTTTGCCGAAACTAGTATCTTGGCAGAGTGTATTTAGGGTGATCTACCCAAAACTCCTTCCTACCATACACTCATGCAAATGCGGGTACCTTTTATTTTAAAGTACCACATTGCTAATATTTACCTAATTAATGTAAATATGTTAATATCCTGGATGGGTAGTCAGACGTGAAGCTATAAAGAATAATGCTCATGCTCATTATTTAAATTAAGTCGTTTGTAGTCTTGTAATTATCATTATTACTAGGTGTCCTGTCTTACGACAGGTCTATTTCTTTTGTCGGTGAACTTAGACCACTAAAGCGTCCAGTACTCTGCCTCCTCCTTCAGCTCCCAGACTATGTTCAGTTATGATCGTTAAAAGTACAGTCTTTATCTAAAAAAATAGTTTAAACAATTTTTTTTTCAAACTTGTTCTTGTATAATAGTTATTGAAACATTCCTTTATATACAGTAATGGTATTTCATAAAATCTGAGGGGCTAGGAAGATCGAATATCTCTTGAAGGTCCAAGTTCCATCCCATATTTATATTATGTACTAAGTAGATATTATATTTCATCGACATAATTGGTGACAACGGATATTAAGCTTGACTTTAAAGCTGAAAAACAAAGAGGATAAATTTGGTCCAGATACAATGAGCAGCCAATTATTATCGCAATTCGGTATTTAATATGTTCCGTCAAATATGATTGCGGTCCCTTATATAACTGAGTCACTAATAGTCAGGACTATCATTTGATTAACAAAACACTAACATGCATCGGTATTGTCTAATGCGTCACTCTCGTGTTATTCTGAATGGTCGGTAATAAGGATCTTGAGGTTCAAATCTTGGTCAAAAGTACTGGAGATGATTTTTTCCTAAAGGTTTTCCCACTATTACTCCAAGCAAATTCAGGTACATTTCCTCTAAAATTTTGCCGTTATCATTCCTATTTTACTAACGCAATTAAGTTATAAGTATATCCAGAATTAGTACTAAAACACAGTGAAAAGATCCAAAAACAATAATAGTATTAATTTCACCAAGGTTTTATCTGTAGATTGACACTCTAGTTCAGTTAAAATATAGTATATCTACTAATCCATGGGTCCAGGCTTTTTAACTGAGGAAGGGTCAAAATTGTATTCATGTGTGATTAAGTTTGTTCTCCAAAAAGAGTAGGCTTGTCATCTTGTTCCTTGGTTTTCTTTTTTTACTTTCTCGTATCAAAAGAATGTATCGTTATCGGGGGGAGAAAATCAATGTCGAGAATATGATTAATTTCTACATTTTATGTGAAGCCGAATCCAAAAATATTGATTTTAAAATTCTGTTTTTACTCATGATTGTCTGTCTGTCTGTCATGTCCCTGGTCACGGATCCAAAACGGTTCTATGGATTTTTTTCAAACTTAATATTTAGATCTTGGGAGCTTAACCCCAAGAAGTTTATTTTAATTTTGACCTTAGTCTTGAAATTAAGGTAAGTTGATAATTTATGGGTGATTTTTTTATTACAATTTTGTTGAAAATTGCTCTAAGGAATTTGTTTAAAATGGATACCTAGTGAGCAGGCAACATCTCAAATAACACTGTGTTCTTAATTTTTGAGTAAGGATTTAAGGAAAGTTCCTTTATTTAAGAGTTATTTTCGAATATTAACGATATGTTGAAGATGGCTTCGACTATTTCGTTTAAAATGTATATCTGGAGAGTGTTTAGAAAATATAAATAAAGCTTTTTACTGGTTTTTTTTAGCGAAACGTTGTTTAAGGGCGGATAAATGATGATAAGTGTTTATTTTTTAGTTTTGAATATTAAAAAAATATATTTGGTGACTTGATTCAAAATGGGTTTCTGTTAAGTATTATAAACTAAAGATTAATACATAAATATCTTTGTTTTTCTTTAAAACATCATTTTATATTTGCTTACTGATGACTTATTTTTGTAAAAAAAATTTTAAATAATAAATTTAACGATTTTGTTCATAATTCGAATCGTAAAATTCAACATGATCAATAAAATATATATTTAGTTTTCTAAAATTAATAAATTTAAAGGTTCATAGTTTACTTAGGACAAATTATATAAAGTGTGAAATTTTTCGAAATTGACCCTTTAGATTGAGTTTAAAATGGGTATTTTGGTATAGTTTTTCATGGTAAATAAGAATACTTTTTACTTTTATAAATTGCAAATAATTTTAAGGGAGTTTACAAATGACTTATATTTTAAAATTTGAAATTTGTAAAAATACTTGAATCATTTGGTTTAAAATCTATATGTAAATAGTGTTTATAGTGATTAACAAGATCATGTGTTTGTTTCTATTAGGAAAACTTGCTTAGGGGTATTTTACTCTAAATCTATTTTTAAAAATTGTCTAGGAAGTTGTAACACACAATATTAGAAATGTTGTGCGATTGTGTCGTCCCATTTATTTTATCACTTCTTGCTACCCGTCATAAGTTTACGCATTTCACCTACGCTATAAGGGTAAGGATCAGAAACGTCGAACTTGAGGAAATGTACTGGTATTTACGTGAAGGAATAATATCATCACCATCATTAGGTAATCAATCTTCTGGTTGGTTTGCTGCAAATCTCCCCTTTTGCCCAACCTGGGCCTAAGTTTTTACATCGTTGTGACTTCTCCTCCAATATCACCCGCTATATGATCCATGTACTCCAGTCCTGGTCTTTCACTTGAATTTATCTCAAATCTCATTTTATTTATCCTCGTCAAACTGTCATGTTTCAATAGTCTGCCATGTTAACTCATCTTTGCTGTATACTTTGACAAAGTCTCCTTCCTCTATTTGCATTTTCCAAGCTCTTCTGTAATTGATACCCACTCCATCCATAATATTTTCAACATTCTCATGTAGCACTACATTTTCAAATGTAGGGTCTATCCAAAATGTCCCTTTCAATGGCGCCAATGGTTCATGTTTCTCATACGTAGGATACCAATAAACAAAAATCACCTCAGCGGGATTAGAACTCTGACCTTCACAACTCCAGCACACCAGACAAGCCGAGAATCATCCCTCTCTTTGCGTGTCTATTGAAAAGGGCTATTTATATTTATTTTTGATGGTATTTAACGAGTAATCTATTAAATTACTAATTATTTTAGTTTTGAATTATTTTTTGCACCACGTCTTCCTATTCAGGCTATACGAATAATTACTAATTACGTTAATGAGTTAGATATGATGAAGGTTTCAATTCAGGGGAAGTGTATCAACATTTGCGTGGAGGAAGAGTGGAAAACCTTTTTAGAAAACCCCCCCTTAATCCATCTGACCTATATTGGAGCCCCAATCTTTCTCTGATTGCAGACCAGTCCAACATGAGAGTGACACTAAACCCATGTGGCCAACGAACTAGGTTACACCTAACTAATTGGTTGTTAGTTCTTCACTAAGAAAAGAAGAAAATAAATTTTCCCAATAACTTTCTGTTTAGTAGGTAGACGTACCACAAATCAAATTAATGTTTTGGACTCACTGTAGTAGATTAGTTGTTGCTAGCTAGCTAGCTAGCTAATTGAACTTCCGAATCCAAATTATGACAGAGTAAAATTTTTTATTTTACCATACATGTATTATCAATTTTCCAATCGTTAAAGTGGGTATAACTACTTTAAACGTATCTTCCTTCCTCCACCTGTGTCCTTAAAATAATTAGTGTAGGATTGGTAGAAATAAGTTGTACATATATTTTTGCTGCACCTATATATTACCGACGTCATATAAATTTAACAGTTTGGACAACCCTTAGGTTTAGCAAGGGGATATTTATCTATGGTTTATTTGTACCACTGAAAGTTGCGGATGGCTACGTAACGCTGAACATAATATTCGAAAGATCCAATAACAACCTGAACACAGGCAACAAATTGTAGAGATAAAATGGCACAAAGACTTCCCGAGCTTGGTGAAAGTGTGAAGCTCCATTTGACGCACTTTTGTGGTTTCCCTGACGTCATAAAGGTGGTCGACTGGGTTTAATACTGCGGAAAAATTGTTCTTAGAAATCTGTCACTTGTAATTTAAACAAGATGGTAGCTGAATTGCTCAGGGGCGGATCATGGGAGTATTTTAGGATTGCCCTTACAAGAAAATAAACATCTAACTTTGTAATTAATTACCTTGTTCCAGGAAAATACTAATATATGAATTTATAATTTACATCAGTCATGATGTTCTCTTAGATTATATATATATATATATTTATCACCTCGTCCTACCAACCGTTCAGGCTATACGCTTATGTATAACTATACTAATGTTTTTTAGGGATTATAAAAGCTATAATTAAAGGCAGTGTACCCGCATTTGCGTGAAGGGATATTGGAAAACAATGCATTATAGTCTACTGCGAGGGTAGCGTATTAGATAGATTATACTGTTTTCCCTAAAAGCTAATAATGACAATAGATTAAAAAAATCTTGACTATTTCGTGGTCTAGGGTGTAGCAAATAATGACTTGTAGAGAGAAAAAAAACTAAAGTACAACCCTTATGTAGCTTTAACTACTTTGGCCTATTATAAGATAAAGATTTATAAGTTTATTTGTTTTGGAAATACCCGCATCATTGGTCGAGACATCGCAATAAATGTATAGTATGTGTAAAAATACTAGGCTCTGTGCTCTGTGTTAATTTTACTTTAATATGCTATATATGGCTTTCTTTTATAAATTTCTGGGTTTTTGAGCTACATTNCTATACGCTTATGTATTAACTATACTAATGTTTATTAGGGATTATAAAAGCTATAATTAAAGGCAGTGTACCCGCATTTGCGTGAAGGGAGATTGGAAAACAATGCAGTATAGTCTACTGCGAGGGTAGCGTATTAGATAGATTATATTGTTTTCCCTAAAAGCTAATAATGACAATAGATTAAAAAAATCTTGACTATTTCGTGGTCTAGGGCGTAGCAAATAATGACTTGTGGAGAGAAAAAAACTAAAGTACAACCCTTATGTAGCTTTAAATACTTTGGCCTATTATAAGATACAGATTTATAAGTTTATTTGTTTTGGAAATACCCACATCATTGGTCAAGACATCGCAATAAATGTATAGTATGTGTAAAAATACTAGGCTCTGTGCTCAGTGTTAATTTTACTTTAATATGCTATATATGGCTTACTTTTCTAAATTTCTGGGTTTTTGAGCTACATTCACCAGTGGTCACGTAGCCTTAGGATTAAAGTTCACAATTTAGCTGTGTAATTTAAAAGGAATGATGGGAACAGGGCGAGTATAAGCACGTAAATAAGCCTAGTTCATGTTTCTATGTTTCTTGGTTTATTAGATATTCTAACTGGTGCCAGATAGATTAAATACATCAGGCTTGAAATATATATATATATAAAAAATACTATAATATACATTCTTATTTATACTGTGGTCCATTTTAAAATATCGAGCAATATCCAATTACCTTTATCACCATACGACGTTGTTTTTTTCCTCGTGTGCTTCCTATTCCTGAGTAAATGGACGAGATGGATGGGTAAACATACAAGCCCTTAGAAAAGAATACGAAGTGGGAGTTTTAGTAAACGAACTCCATCAAAAGGCACCATTTGGATTTTAGAGGTCCTAAGCTGCAAGAAAATTGCTGTTCTTGTGTTGACAAAATATTAAGGTAAGAATGATACGAATTACGACTACCAAAACCTCTTTGGGAGTGTCCTTTGTTGAAAATCAGTATTGAAGAAAGAAAATCCGTTTTCCTCTATGAAGAGAAATATCTTAAAGAAAACGACTTTAATAAATGTTGATCGGGCTAAGTATATTTTAAGATTGAATGACTATTTGGATCCGACCAGTTACAAAGGGTAGTGTACTGTTCATCGATCGTAGTTATTTTTTTTAGGCTATATATTTTAACACAAATGTTACTGAGCCATACTTTAATATTAACACGTTTAACATCACGACTATAGTGACTTATTCCAAGCAAGGGGTAGGAACGAAAAGGGTATTTTAGAGTAAGTTTCCTCTTATTTTACTTGAAAGATAAATAACAAGTGGAGACCACCAGTAATTCACCAATAGGCCTACAAGTTTCTAAATGACCTGGTGGTCTAGGGGTAAGGTGTCAGACTTCTGTGCTGGGGGTTCGGGATTCAATCCTCGGCCAAGCACAGATTTATCTGATTGCCAAACCCTTCCTTCACCTCTAACAAGACGTGTATTAATCACAATTTGTGAATGTGTAGAATGCCAGGCCTCCCCCGTGGTTCGGATTCCACGTTAAACTGTAGGTCCTCCATTTCATCTCACAATCACCCTACCATTATACATTATCGTGAGTATAACCTGAACGGGTAGTAAGACGTGGTGCTAATAGTAGTAATGATAATAATAATATAAAATTCTATTTTCGACATGCCTGTTCCCAGAAATACTTTTATGAGCCTGACGTCTTAAACTGCATGACTACTTGTATGAACGGTTTGGCTATTTAATGACCTATGATAATATTAATGAATTAAATTAAGGGCATTGCACCAAAACATAGAGTGGAAATATTAGAAGAAAACAATAGTGATAAATCACATGTTGAAAACCACACCCCAACGTACAGTACATTACAAACCATAGTTGTTCATTACGTAAAATAAATATATAAAGATAGCATTTATTTTTTCGACTATTCCCTGTGCTAACGTATAAAGACAATAATCAGGATCTAAGATATAATTATTTTTATAAAGCCAGTTCTCGACTTAGCATAGTTAATTCTTTCCGAAGGTTTCCGCCCAAGTTTAAAAACTGTAAAGTCCAAGAGTGTTTATATACGATGTAAGATTTACATATAATTCGCTCATTTTAGAGGATAATTGGACCTAAAGATTAACATATTCTGCTTATGAAAAGAAAACTTTGAGAAAATGAAAGTGTATTTATTATTTCATTGAAAGCCCAAGCGTTTAATAAAAATATTTATAAGATTTAAAATTTTCTTTGCAATGAGTTGCATTACAAGATACAACTTGCACTCAAATTAGACCGAAACAAATTGACAATGGTAGAAACTGTTAGTAATAATAATAATAATAATAATAACAATAATAATAATACATTATAATATTAATAATAATAGCTTGTCCGGGCTACATAAATCTGTAGCTCGGTTTGCGAGAAGATTAACCAGTACGGGACCATTGTGCCATTGACCAGGGGACGTTGAAACGTACTAATCGTACATCCTTTCCGTGGAGACTTTTTCCATATTATTCTGGTGATATGAGGGGATGGTGGTAGTGAATATTACGGGGTGAAGCTAATGAAGATCTTAACCTAAATTGAGCCTCATTAACCAAGGTAACCATTGGAACTATTCATCTTTTGAAAAAAAAAAAATGTCCCGGTACCAGCTGGGAAATAAACTCGGGTCCTCTGGGTCAGTAGACAGGAGCTATGACCACTAATCCATGAGGGATGCTAGAAAATAACAGTTGCACGTCAGTTTAATAGGAACGCAATCCAAAATGGTTTGTCTAAAGCTGCGCTTGATGGTGTGTTTTTCTAATCCTAAGCCAAAGCACCACGACCACGTATCTATGACTACACGTAAATCAAATACGTGTAAGAAGAGGACATTCTGTACGAAAACAATTTAATATTATAAAGTAAAATATGATAGAGCACGTGTAATACGCTACACAGTACAAAAATCAAATAAAATTCTTTCAGAATCCTCGAAGATTATTCTAACCTAGGTGATATTCTGGGAATTATTTGATAGGAGAGGTTTAGGATCCATAATTTAACAAGTGCAAGGTATTAAAGAGTCTGTATTAGAAATTACTTTCAGGTTACAAGTTAGCTTATTTTGACGCTAGCCGGTAGTATTGTAAACACATGTCAACAAACTCAATTCAAATAAAGAAAGACGCTTTCTTAGTGTATCTCTGCTCAATTTCTTTTATTTATAAAATATTATTCAATTTGCATTATATGTGATCAATTATATGTGTAGTTGAATTGATAAATTTAGGATCTAATACTTATATTATTATGTTTTTAGAAAATTAGAGAATTAAGTGAGCAGACCACAATTACCAAAAGGCTTGGTAAACGATTTTGTAACTGATTCTGAATCATTAAGTCCCAGTGCAATAAAATGACTACCTGTAAATAAAAATATATTATTTAAGGAACCCTACATAGAAAGTTTGATGTTAAAAGCAATTCTAGAAACTAATTAGCCGGGAAATGAAATAGATGACTAAGCTTTAGCTAGAAAATCGTTAAGAAGTACAGTTTTCATGAATTATTCATTTTAGAACATTGTAATCGGTGTTAGCTAAATCATGTTATTCCTTTTAAAATATATGGAAATTAAATTAATCCAAGTACACTTTTCATTCTTCATATAAATTGTTATTTTGACTGAGCTTAAGTGTTTAACAGTAAGATTTATTAAAGAGATAAAATATTTTATTAGGAAACTTGATTCTGTATAATATATCCTTTGAATGAAAAATTTGGTTGTCTCTTTGGGGTATTAAAACCATTCTTTTTAATAATTCATAAAATTAACAATTTCTGGAAGAGTTTTGATTTAATAAAAAGTGATTATTTAAAGTAATATTTCTTTTAAAAGAATTTGATCTATTTTTTAAATGCAGTTGTTTATATTTTCAATTATCTTATTCTAAATGTGTCAAGATAGGTTATATTATTATTATATTTGGATAGTCTTATGTCTTAAGGCCCATCCCTAGCTTTTACTTACTCTCGACCCCTCGCGAAGAGAAGTTTATAATATTGTAATCGTTAAAATAAATCGAAATACAATTGTTTATAAATGTCAACATTTTTTGACCCACTGTAACCGGAAAAGTAGTTCTAACGATGTCGTATGTTTGTCCATTTGTCTGTCTGTATCTTGGACTAGCGCCAAAACCAATTACTGATAGGGCTAAAATATGGGATATAGGGTTTTTATAAGGTTTCCCTGAGGGATTTTTGGAATTAGATAACCAACCCTAAAAATAAGGTTAGTTTATTGAGGGGTAAAAAGATAGAAAATTGATTTTCCCGAAATCCAATCCAACAATTTTGATTAAACTTTGTATCTAGAAAATATTTAACATTAAAAACAAAAGTACATTTTTATTTTACCTTGAAAAAGGACTTTGAGGGTAGTTTATGCTAGTAGAAATTTTCAATTTTGATAGTATCTCCGCAACTATTTAAGATACGAAATAACTTTTCTTTGTAAAGCTATAGTACTAATAAAAATAAAAAAACATTTTATTTTAAATATATTTTTAGAAAACCAATAATTTCTTAGCTATATGCAAACATTATGAATTACAGGTAGGCCATAATATTCGAAATCTGGATAGTGTCGAGATTAGCCGGGAGATGTCAGCATTAGCCAAGTGCACTGGATGAAGCCAGAAATAGAAAGTAGTTTATCTCATTTATGACACTATCCGGATAATATCGACAGTGGCCATCAATACTTGGATAATACGTGGAATAATATTTGTAAAACTAAGCACGTTTCAATACGAATTTTATTTTGAAACCAGATTTTGAAACTGGAGAGTAAATTGGATCCTAGCATTGCACTAACATTCAAAATGTCCCATTTTATGCTCTATTTTCCACTAACATAACCTAACCTAGCTTAACCTAGCTTAACTTAAACTAACTTAACATAACCTAATATAAGTTAACATAGCCTAATATAACCAACCTAGCCTTAAGCCATAGAATTTGCCACTATCCATATGCGGATGGATAATGCTAATATTATCTGGATAAACTTTGAAAAAATTATTTAATCACCTCTCACTCAACATTATCTACGTATTTTGGATAATGTTGATTTCATCTGCGTTTAGACTTTACCCGTGGCATATATATATGAAGTAATATTCATTGTTAAATTTTTTTTGATAAAATACGAATATCTCTGTCCAATAAAAAGTATATTAATCAGTTCCAATTTAAAAATGCTCCATAATATATATATATATATATNCGTATTTTATCAAAGTTTCTTTAACAATGAATATTATTTCATTTATGCTATTTGGGAAAGTGTTTCTCTAACAATGTGTATTATTTCGCTTCACAAATCTTATGAGTTATCGGTAAAGTATCTATCTATTTTAAAATAAACCAGAGAGAAGGTATGTGAGGTGCACCGGGGCATTGTATGTTTTTAATATTAAAACAACTTTACATAGAATTTGAAATTATTTATAGCATTTTATTCTTTGTTTGGGTAACTTTAGTTTTATTTGGATCAAATAACTTATTTTCTAATATAAATCTTGATGTAGGAATTATTTAACATAAGTATAGAAACATCAACAGACGTATTAAAGTTTTGCTAATAAATCATCACAACTTCAATAAATACAGAACTAGTTTCATACAGCAATGAAAATTTTAAATAAGGTCAATAGTAACGCTTATTTTAGTGAAAAATGTTATTTATTAGAAATGGTTTCTGAAAAAAAAATATTTTAAAATACGGTAAATTAAAAAAAAATCACATGAAAACCCTTAATGAATTTATATACAGAAGGATTAAATGTTACACTTCAATTATTGATATCGCAACCGGTATGAAAAATAGATTTAGTTGATGTAAATGAAAATCAAATAAGTTCACAAAATTACTCGGTAAAAAAAACGTACCCTTGTTTGTTGTGTACCTTAAAGCGTGTATGTGTGTATGTGAGCAGGTGGATAGCCAAATTACTGTCAGCTGCTTCCAAAAACAAAACAAAAAACCTTCAATATTCAGTAAAGCATAAAATCCTCTTGTCGTTTCTGTTAATTCCCCCTATTGCACTTTTATGTCAGTTTCTCGTGTGGAGTTGATATTCCAGGTGCGTGGAAAAACTTTTTTATTTGTGAATTTTTTAAACAAAGACAAATAAATAAATGACATTGTTTTAGTTTGGTATGCATTCCTCGAAACAAATTATTTTTTTAAGAATACTCTTAAATCGGATCTGGTATGTTTTTCATAATTTGATTAACCTTAAAATAATTTGTTAGGAAATCATGTCAATGAGTAGTTTGTCAGTGATTGACAGGTTAGGTTTCAAATACCAGCAGGATTAATTATGTTTATATTTTCCTGAATGGTTCTCCATTAATCCTCCACGTAAATGGGAATACATTATTTCGAAAACTTACTTATTTTCAAGCTCTACTGGCGTAATGCATGTACTTCGGATGGGCATTAAAACTACGAACACATTAAAAGTGTTTGGAAACTGTTATTCTAAATACAAAACTTTATATCCTTGAATATGGTATTTAAGCTATTAAGATATGCATAATTATTTTTAAATACTAATTTTGGATTGAAAAATTAAGGCAAAAACACCAAATAAACCTGTAATAATTAATATTGAAACCACCAATACTTTTTTTAAAAAAGCACTGCTTCTTACTACCCGTTCGTTTCTTACGCCTATATTCTAATTACACTAATACTTTAAGGATTGGGAAGGCTTTATTTAGAGAATATTTACCCACGTTTTCGTGGAAATTTCTATTACTTGCAAAAAGTATTAATCTAGAGCAAAAATAAATACAATATGATTTTCTGTCAAAACTATATCGCTCTATTATATTAATTTATATTTTCCCGTCGTTCTTAAACACAAAATTATATTTAATACATACCTTTCAAAATGAAAACTTAAACCTTGCCAAGAAGATGAAAGGCATTACCGCTGTTGCAGAAAAGTTTATTAAATTCATAATTATACTTATCTTGGACGTCCTGAACCATATTATTATTATATAAGCAAACATCTTGATGAACAATTTAAAACTAAAACAGTCACAACTACTCCCTCAAAAACCTACCATTGTGAGAGGAGAATTTATAGTCTAATGGTAGGTGACCTGGCGATCTAGGGGTAAGGTATCAATCAGAATTCTGTGCTGAGGGCCAGGGGTTCAATCCTAGGTTCCGGCACAGATTTATCTGAATGCCAAACCCTTCCTTCACCTCTGACAAGACGTGTATTAATCAATTGTAAATGTGTGGAATGCCAAGCCCTCACCGTGGTTCGGATCCCACGTTAAACTGTAGGTCCTTCATTTCATCTATCACCCTACCATTACACGCGTGTACAGCCCGAACAGGTAGTAATATGCAGTGCTTATAATAATCATAAGAAGAAGAATATAAGTCTAATGTATTATACATTATTTGGGCGCGCTAGGATTCGAAACCGGAACGCGAGTAGACAGAAATACTTTTTGCTTAAAATAGAAGAATAGACAAGTATAGCAAGCTATCTAGATGTAGAAGTCTAAAAGATAACTAATTCTAGATAAAGCCACTTCAGTGGCCGCAAGATCTAATGCGTCACTCTTGCAAGAGAATAGATTACTGAAGACAGATAAAGATCTGGTTTTAATCCCAGTTAAGTATATTGAGGGTAGTTTTCCACTCTATATCCATGCAAGTGCAGATACACTTAATCTAAATTCAACTTCCCTATTCTCTTACGCTTTAAGGTAATTAGTACATGCTTATAACCTGAACATGTAGAAAGAAGTGGTGCTAAAAAAAATATAGAAAGAGGACATATTCAAGGAAATTTAGTCTAACGAGATGGGAGTGTAATGAAGTGTGGTTTAGTGGTGAGGATAATATTATTTCTGAAATTCTTCTACGTAGCTTTGAATAGTTTATTGCTTAATTCCAATCATGTTTCATTAGATTTAGGAGCTTTTGTGATAACTTGATTGCCAAACTTGATATTTACTGGTTCTGTATTTTTCCTTGACTTAGTGGCCCTACAGCTATGGTCGATTTTTCATGAAGGGGTATTAAGCTGGTAGCATTAATGTGTGATACACATACAATAAACATTCGTATATGTAGTAGGCATCTTCATAATAAGACAAAAAGCCCCCCGGGTCTGTTTTCTCTATGGGCATATGCGATATTTCATGTGTCAATATAGTAGTGAGCTATTAGTAGGTTGTCAATATAATAGTGTGCTATGAGTAGGTTGTCAATATAATAGTGTGCTATGAGTAGGTTGTCAATCCAATATTATGATATGAGTAAATTTTCAACATAATAGTGTGCTATGAGTCAGTTTTCAATATAATAGTGTGCTATAAGTCAGTTTTCAATATAGTAGTGTGTAATGAGGCAGCTGTCAACATAGTAGTGTGTTATGAGTCAGTTGTCAATATATTAGTGTGTTATGAGTCAGTTGTCAATAAAGTAGCATGTTATGAGTCAGTTGTCAATAAAGTAGTGTGTTATGAGTAGGTTGTCAATATAGTAGTGTGTAATGTGTCAGTTGTCAATATAGTAGTGTGTTATGCGTCAGTTGTCAATATAGTAGTGTTTAATGAGTCAGTTGTCAATATAGTAGTGTTTTATGAGTCAGTTGTCAATAAAGTAGTGTGTTATGAGTCATTTGTCAATAAAGTAGTGTGCTATGAGTAGGTTGTCAATACAATATAGTGATATGAGTAAGTTTTAAACATAGTAGTGTGCTATGAGTAGGTTGTCAATATAATAATGTGCTATAAGTAGGTTGTCAATATAGTAGTGTGCTATGAGTATATTGTCAATATAGTAGTGTGATATGAGTAAGTTTTCAACATAGTAGTGTGTTATGAGTCAGTTGTCAATAAAGTAGTGTGCTATGAGTCAGTTGTCAATATAGTAATGAGTTATGAGTCAGTTGTCAATAGTGTAATGTGCTATTAGTCAGTTATCAATATAGTATTGTGTTTTGAGTCAGTTGTCAACATAGTAGTGTGTTATAAGTTAGTTTTCAATATAGTAGTGTGTTATGAGTCAGTTGTCAATAAAGTAGTGTGCTATGAGTCAGTTATCAATATAGTAGTGTGTTATGAGTCAGTTTTCAATATAGTAATGTGTTATGAGTCAGTTGTCAATAGTGTAGTGTGCTATGAGTCAGTTATCAATATACTAATGTGCTACAAGTCAGTTTTCAATATAGTAATGTGTTATGAGTCAGTTTTTAATATAGTAATGTGCTATGAGTCAGTTTTCAATATAGTAGTGTGTAATGAGTCAGTTGTCAACATGCACGCAATGTATTGCGTGACCCCCTAGGAGAACGCCGGGTACTTCTACTAGTTTCAAATAAAAGGGTTTTTAATTTTAATATTACTACAGCAATGCAATGATAAGTTATTTCTAGTATCAAATAGTTGCGGGATTATAATACAATTGGAGATATCTGCGTATTTAAAGCATTCTATAAGTTATTTTTCAGGTACAATATGATATGCCATTATGTTTTGAACATTAAACGATGTCCAAGTATGAAGTTTAATCAAAATCGCTAGGGAGGATTTCAGATATATATTTACAAAAAGTCTTTGGAAGAACCTTAAAACAATATCCCAAAATACCAAGTGTTAGCCCGTTTGGTAAAATGTTGTTGGCTTAAGGCTAAGATACAAACACACATACAGATACACAGACGACATTGCTAAAACAACTTTTTCAGTTTCAAGGGGTCGTTAAACTTTGATATTTAAAAAATCTCGAATTTGATTTATTTTGACGATCACAATCTCTACCAGATTTGAAACAAAGTAAAAGAGGAACCAAAATTCCTAAAGCGATGCAGTTTACATCACATGGTTTAATGCGTTACTCTCGTACTATAACCGGATTGCCAGTGACGTTTGTATCGCGGTACAAATCAAGGTCAGGTGTACTAAAGCTGGAAATTTCCTAAATTGTCTCCTAATATCCCTCTATGCAAATCCGGGTACATTTCCTCTAAAACTCTACCCACCCCCTCTCTATTCCGTATGCGTGTATAAAGTATACGTGTAGCCCGAACAACACTAAGACACGGTGTAAGAAACAAAACAAAGTTAACGAACTTAGTTTATTGAAAACATCTAAAAAAAGATAAATCCCAAATGGATCCAACTCCCACCAGTGACGTAATTCTCTCTGTTCCGTTCTTGCACCAAACCCACCAAGCCAGATGTCACCTTGTTGCATGGCCGAGGGAGTGAGGGGATTCCCAACATGCTCTGCGGCCCTAGTGGAAACAATGCCTACGTGAGCTGTTTACTACCTAGCTCTAACACCGCATTTACCGTCACACACATACACTGTCAATTTATTGCCGCCAATTCAAGTTTTTTCAGCCGCTAGCTTTGTTTAAAGTGAAGTTTATCATTCGGTAAACATAGCTTTCGTTTAGTGACATTTCAAAAATAATACTACAGGGTGTGGGACATAATTCCCAGTCTTTTTCTAAAACTGGTCTTCTTCAACACTCGACTTACAGACTTACTTGGACAAAAAATGCCAAGCACATAATTATCTTAACTTAAACAATAATAATTTTAAAATACATCGATATTTATTTTTTAATTATATGTATATATGTATATATGTATAATATTTAATTCTAAATGGGTATTAAACATGCACTTTTTGAGCACACAAAAACTATTAGAACATAAGCAATAAACTAACTTAATTTCCGACAGTAAGTCTAACGTTTTGAATGCATGTTCTATAAACTCCGTATCCTTGGTTCTTACTGATACGGAGTATGTTGATGAAACTTCCACACACCCTCAGCCCTAACACTCAAATATCAATAAAAAAAATATCATGATGAGCTTGTACACGAATTCACAAGCATCTAGAATCGAACCAGGCTTATCTTGACTTGTGTTCGACTCTCCGATCTCTTAAACACACAGACCAATGGCGGCATGTGTATATTTATTTTTGGTCGGCTCAGGTCAAAGCTTACCGGTAATGATCTTAATTTTCTCTCGACACCTAGGAGAGAAAGTATTGTGATCGTAAAAAAAAATAGAAATCAAGATTTTGATAAATGTCGACGTTTCATGATCCCCTGAAAGCAAAAAGGTGATTTTGGAAATGCTATCTGTTCGTCTGTACCTCGGACTAGAGTAGCCCAAACTCTTTTGCCGATTTGGCTGAAACTTGATATCTGTGTTTTTCACAAGGTCCCTAATATTCCTACGATCTTGCAATAATAAGTTTCTCCGTTTATCAAATTATTGTTTAGCACCGCGTCTTACTACCCGTTCGGGTTATACGCTTTTTAAGTACTAATTACGCTAATGGATTAGGAATTGGGAAGGTTGAATTAGAGGAAGTGAACCCGCATTTGCATGGAGGGAGAGTGGAAGACCATTTAGGAAAAACCACCCCCTGTTCACCCGACCGAGATTCGAACCTCAATCTTCCCGTCCTCAGCAGTCGAGCTCAACACGACAAGCGCGTTAGCCAACTACGCCACCGAGGTGGGTGTTTCTCAAAGCATTGAGGATATATTATAAAAACGGGACATTTTCGCACATCTTAAGTACACTGAAATTCATTTTCATGGGAAAATTAATAATAATATAATATTTAGCACCATGTCTTACTACCCGTTCGGGTTATACGCTTTAAGTACTAATTACTCTAATGGATTAGGAATTGGGAAGGTTGAATTAGAGGAAGTGAACCCGCATTTGCATGGAGGGAGAGTGGAAGACCATTTAGGAAAAACCACCCCCTGTTCACCCGACCGAGATTCGAACCTCAATCTTCCCGTCCTCAGCAGTCGAGCTCAACACGACAAGCGCGTTAGCCAACTACGCCACCGAGGTGGGTGTTTCTCAAAGCATTGAGGATATATTATAAAAACGGGANCAGTGCTCAGATAGAAATTTAAATCAAAATCCTTAGAGCCGATTTCAAGGAGACTTATAGGTTTTTTTCCCCGTAAGTAAAATACCCTTAATCTTAGGGTCTGATGAATAATTAAAAAAAAAACTTTCGGGAGCCTTATGAATACCCTAGACACCAAGTTTTAGCCTGATCGGTAAAATGGTTTCGGCTCAAGTTCCAGTAACAGACAGACAGACAAACAAATACATCACAAAAATCACATTTTCAGGGTCATTTATCGAAATATTGAATTCAACTTTTGGAAGATCAGAATACTTTCTCTATCCACGGTGCCTCGAGAAAGTAAAAAGTAAGTTTACAATAATTTCTGTTCTTATATCTGTATTTCGATCCCTCCATTTGTCTGTGTCTATTCGTCTGTGTATGTTTGTATATGTATTTTAATTTGTCTGTACATAGGACTACAGCCAAAGCGATTTGATTAATTTTGTTCAAACTTGATTTTATATGTCACATTGTCAGAGTTTAAAGGAAAATCATGATGTTCTTTTTAAATTATGGATAGTTTTCTAGTGACCGATTTTATAACAAGCTCAAAAGATAAAAACGGCTCAATTAATTTTGTTCAAAATTGATATCAAATAAGTAGTTAACATTATAAATATCACTGTATACATGTTTAAAAAAATATTATTCATTTAATAATCACCAATTTTAAAAGGCACTGTCCCATATCATGCGATAAAGTGTATACCATTTATCTATTAGTACGCTCTACTACGATTACCTATTGTAGGCAATTTGAACTTTCTAACCTACCAGTAAAAAACCATAAAAAACAAATATCTGATAAGTTAACAATGGTTTTGTTAATTCACGCCCATGCACATTCATAATCATGATTTAGAAATTTAAATGAAACTAACCCTTTACAGCTTTATTGCGATGTTCACCTTTGATAAACATACTTATAGATAACTTACGAACATCTTTGACGTTGAAAATCCAAGTTTAGCACTTACTTTTTTCTATTAATATTTCGAATGCGCCTAAGTGTTATTGTCTTCCCAAGACTACGAACGCCAAGCACATTCGAAAACACATGCTTTCATGCGCATGACAGTGACATGTTTATATTCACCGCATTTGTTTAAATTTGTCCAATCTACTGACCCCCTCACGTGCTTTTAGTTGGATAACAACTGTCAGTCGGAGCGGCCTTAATCTATAAGCATGGTTGAGTTTTAGTATAATCTCGATTCCTACTGCATATTATTTTACATAGGCCGTTAGGTTTGTGCTTGTACAGAAAAAAAATCTTCTAAAAGAGTAGACTTGTTCATTCTTTGCGTATAAAAAGCTATATCCAGAAAAAAAACTGTGGAAAAGTCTCAAAAAGACGTAGTGAAATGGAAAGAATCAAAAGTGCACAATTTATCTCAAGGCAAGTTTGAGGAGTCCATCAATAGTGTTAGTTCTTCGCACCAGCAGCATGTTAGGAAAAGTAAAGCTTCAAATATCATTAATTATTTTCAAAAGTTAGGTGAATACTGTTTCCCTTCTAATAACTTAGTGTGTATGTATATAAATGCAACTATTATACACCCGCTACGGTGGCCACATTGTCTAAATTGTCATTGTCTCAGTAGACTGGACGGCCGATGTTGGGGAGATATGATTCAATTACCAGCCGGGTCTACTGAGGGTTGTTTTTCCTAAATGGTTTCCCACTCCCCCTCCATGCGAATGCTCCCCCTCCATGCAAATGCTGGTAGATTTTCTTTAAACTTCTACATTTTTAGTATATATTTTGTAGTGTGGTACAGTCAAATTGTAGTTATTCTAGTTATTTTTTTATTATGTTTATCTACTGAAGTAGAATTGAGGAAGGTAGAATTTTAGAGGTAATCTACCCTCATTAACGTGGTGGGAGAATATAAAACCATTTAGGAAAAGCCACTCTGAGTACGTCCGACAGGTATTCAAACCCGATATCCGCTTCATTGACCATCTAGTCTTTTTCAAGAGTGAAGTCAAGATCCGGAATCGATGTTGGGACGAAACATGAGTCTAGGTATTGATAAGTTAACTAAAGTAAAATTGTAGATTAATCCAAAGTACTATATAGAAAATTGCATGCCTAGAATTGTTAAGTTAGCTCTCTATATGATGATAATATGACTATCAAAAAAATTGCACAATATTAAGAAAGATGTCCTCCCCCAGCGTCAAGCATCGTATATGGACACTCTAACATCGTAGTGCCACTACAGAAAAGGGCCGTCCTACTCTCCATATAGTGGTTCCATCTGGCTCTTACTCAGATCACAAACCTGACATCCATAACATAAATATAGCAGAGGATTTTCCCTCATGAAGCTGAGGAATTCGAGCTCTACGTCTTTATGTCTGTATGAATAATAATACTCTCTGAAATAATTTATAATCAGGATTTAAAATGGATTTTAACATGTATTAAATCTGAATCCCTCCTTTAGTATCACAAAACTTCCCTATGAAAAAACTACTTTCATTCTTGGTGAGAAAAATTTACGTAACACTGGTTGGAGGCTAGGCTAAATGGATACATGGTGTTATATGGGGTAAGGGGAGCTAAAAAGGTAAGAAAAAAAGCGTTACGTTGTTTATGGACGACCTCTAAAACTATCTAACCTAATAATACAGGGTGTGACAGATACTTTAACAATTACGTATTTTCATCGTTTTAAATATAGGCTATGAGCGCCAGTACTGGTGGCGCGACTCGTGATGACTTCGTAAGTTCCTGCAGGGAAAAAATCTGAGCGGCATCTTGTTTACCGCGATCAAATACTAGAAAATCTGAAAATGTAACTCACCATTTCTCGTAAACTACTTGGTCAATCACAGTAGACATGAGGATATTATTAAAATTCCCATATTCCAGTTTGGTCTGCTTTGAAAAAATAGTTTTCTAATGAGAGAACTATAATGAGGATTTTATTGCAGTCAAAGGTTTCACTTTGTGTAAAAGTTTTTTCCTAATTGAAATAGATGGATAGTATAAGTGTACAAAAGTATCTCCTCATTTGTCCTCACGAGGATGAGTCGACCCCATTACTTGATAGAGCCTGAAAGCTCTGACCGCTAAGAGTCCATACAAATATAAATTACATGGGGGCACTTAATCATTCACACATAGGTACTTTCTAATTTTAGAAACAATATTGAAGAAAAAAATAGTTTCTATTAGACTACCCTTAAATTATTTGTTGTTGTTGTTCTTCTTATTATTATTATTATTTAGCACCACGTCTTACTACCCGTTCGGGTTATACGCTTTAAGTACTAATTACGCTAATGGATTAGAGAATTGGAATGGAATTAAAGGCAGTGAACCCGCATTTGCGTGGAGGGAGAGTGGTAAACCATTTAGGAGAAACCACCCCCAGCTCACCCGACCGGGATTCGAACCTCGATCTCCCCGTCCTCAGCAGTCGAGTTAAACATGACTAGCGCTTTAGCCAACTACGCCCCCAAGGCGGGTATATGTTTTTAGAAAATGTGTTTTATTTTGATACTCATATGAAACAATTTTTAGATATACATTTTGAGTAAAAATTGTTAAAGCTTGTTTTAAAATATTAATATTAAAAAAAAGTCATCATTAAACTTAATCTAAAGAAAAGGTTTTCAATGTTGTTCAATGTCCCCAAATATCAATTTTTAAACAAACAGTTAAAACTTTTTTTTAAAATTTGAATCTTCAAAAAATAAATCATTTGGAAAATATCATAAAGGTTAAGTAAAGGATGGTTTTTTCCAACTACTTTAGGTTTTCAACGTGTACTTTCTGAGCCGACTGATTATCAGCATACGACTTAATGATCAACACAAATCTAGAACAGACACATCATCCAGCCCCTGGTCCTGTGAAAGGGGAAAGCCACATTTCACCAATGATACATTTTTCGGCCATGCAGCGAATGGAACCCGGGCCCCTTACTTCAATAGACTTACAAGCTACCAACTGAGCTAAGGTGTCTGACTTAAGTAGAGGATGAAAATCATGACTTGGCCTTTAGGTATGTCCATTTGACAATATCCGTTGAACTATTTCGTTTCTAGTCCCGGGTAAAAACACAGAGATATGGGGACAGACGTAACGACATGGGGATAGACATAGTTACATAATTGTTGTAATACCCACATTTTACTTTCTCTCAGCCATCTTAAAAAAAACATCGGGCCAAGACTTATTTTCTAGGGTTTTCCATAAGGCTCTTCCGAGGGATTTTTGAAATAAGATATCTAACTCTAATTTATTGAAGGGCAAATGATAAAACAGAGATTTTCTAAAAATCCAATCTAACGATTATGAATACATTTTTATTTAGGTATTGTTTAACATTACAAACAATATGGCAATTCTTGTTTTACAATTAAAATGACTATAAGTGCACCATTGCAAAGTGGAAATTTCCGATTATGGTCATATATCCGTAAATATTTGATATACAAAATAACTTATTATTTTAAAGTTGTAGTAGGCCTACTTTTAAAAATAAAAATATTTTAATTTTGGATATATTTTTATAACACCAATAATTTCTGAGCTATAAGCAAACAAATACAAGTTTGTATAGTGATTTGAAATTTGAAATGGATTGCTATGCTCGTTTGTGGACAGAAATGCTCCTCTTTTCTCAATGTTTCTGTAACATTTTATATTATTAAACTTATGCTCTTTGGTGGAGGGTTTCTACAAGAGTGTGTATTATTTACTTTCACAAATTTTACGAGTTTTTAGTAAATGTCTATTTTGAGATCAAAGAGATAGAAAGTATGTGCGGTGAACCGTACCATTTATTTAAATAAACTTTATTACATACAGGAAAACTTCTAGCGTACACCATGTAAGCCGTTCCCCCCATAAGCTCACCTTATCCACCCAACCCCCCACTCTCCTCCCGGGTAACTCTAACACAATATATACTTTTTTATCCTTTGGGTGAATTAATGTGGAAAACTTTTTTTTATAACGTCAGTATTCCTGTTTTAACGGCTAGCTTTATAAATGTTATTACACTAGTGGACGAATGTACTAGCTTCCCAAAAGCTAAAATAAAAGAGGGGGATGGTAGAAGGCCTATTATACTGTTAGATGATGAGTTTTATTTTAAGTCTATATTGGTCTATATGTTTTCACGTATTAGATAATGTTGTTTCATGAGTTTATTCAAACAAAAAACAATCTAAATAACTTGAATTAAATTGTTAATATGATACTTATAAGTTGAGTTTCAGTGCTTTGATTTTTTAATACGTCGAGAAAAATCCACTGCCTGTAAAATAAATATGTTAATGTCGCTGCGCCCTGTTCCGTGGGCCTAATTTGTCAGGATGAACTTAGTGAGATGGATAGACAGTGGCAAATAATAGTTGTGGGGTTCGTTTAGTCTGGTTTATTAAAATAGAGTAATTACTACCTATATTCGGTTATATAACCCTAGCTGGTGTCGAACACCCGACAATCTGGTGCTGTGCTGTTATCATTGATTTCTGACATCTAAGATGTATTGGGGCGTCTTCCACTGTACAGACCAATAATAATAATATTTAGCACCGCGTCTTACTACCCGTTCGGGTTATACGCTTTAAGTACTAATTGCGCTAATGGATTAGGAATTGGGAAGGTTGAATGAGAGGAAGTGAACCCGAATTTGCGTGGAAGAAGAGTGGAAAACCATTTAGGAAAAATCACCCCCAGTTCACCCGACCGAGATTCGAACCTTGATCTCCCCGTCCTCAGCAGTCAAGCATTACACGACAAGCGCGTTAGCCAACTACGCCACCGAGGTGGGTTACAGAACAGTAGCTTTAAGATATTCTCACCAATAGTTGGTTAGAATTGGTAGCTTTGGACTAACCCCACTAGCAACTGGAGTGCATCTGTCCACCCCCCACCGCCTCGCCCCCTTTCCTTTCTCTTAAGACCCAGAACTAACTGTTATACACCCAAAAAGTTAGGGTTTTTCCGTTAAGACACTAGTTTTGACAAAGCTCTATGCTATGCTACTCTGCAAATCAAGTGATATTGTTTAAAAACACGACTTGATACTCAACTGCTGATTCAGGATGGTTGAAAGTGTGAGTTATTTAAGTTTATACGAGTATAATACTTGCATGTTATAGATTGACTAAGCTATGACAATATAATAGTTAGGAACGCAATATAAAATTATGTGATTGTTTTAGTATAGTTTGTCAATATAATTTAAAAAATGTAATTGAGTTTGTTTGAGAATGTATTCTTTCTTTAGTCTACTTGCCTATTATAGTCTCTACAACGGTTTAATAGTAGAATCTAGTTATCATAGAAGGACTTCATATTACATCTAGAAATGTTACTAGCTCTACTTCCACCTGCTCATGAAGTAGAGCGTTAGGGCTATATGCCATGAACATTTTTATTATTCTGATATTTAGGGATATAAAAAATTGATTTTAAACATGCATTGAGCTGAAAACTATTTTTTAAGATTTGAGGAGCTCATCAAAATTAAAACCTATATTTGGTGGGATTTACAATCAACTTCTAAGGGAAACCATTATTAGAAGGGAAATTTCCTTTCTCCGTGGAATTTTGTTCAAGAAATTGCATTTCTGGAGCTTTGAAAACACTAAAATAATCTTTAATTAGCCTAGAATTTTCTCTTGAAGCCCTGATATAAAATTATTTCATTTGTTTTTAGAAGGCTAGTTTATGTTTGTGACCATTTACTTTTATTTAACAAGGTCAACCTGTCACGTTGAATGTCGTCGAAAAGGAGATAACTGCCTTTTAAGCTCCTTTTTTAAATCTATACAACTTAAAATGTAAGGTTTTTAATTTTAAAAGGACATGGGGATACCTTTCATCTCCATTTTGGAGCATGAACGATTTTAAAATAAAAAAAAATCTTTTTAAGTAACTCCGGATTCGTCTACGTCTCCAACGCACCTTAGTTATCAAATAGGAGTCGCCTTAAGCTTTGGAAACATGGGTAGAATTTTGCGATTCTACTTTAACTACAGCTGCGAATGCCCTGTAATGAAATACCATATTACATATAACTTTGATACCTCCATAAACCAGATCAAAGTACTCTTCTAATGAAACTAGAACCCGCCTCAGTGGTTGAATGGTATATGACAGGGGTCACCAAACCTTTAATATCATACTACCACCAGATCACACTGACGTTTTCGGTAGATTGTTTAGGATCACTC
>CABFOW010001691.1:4708-34221 GCA_902141385.1 Timema californicum
ATTATTATTATTATTAGCACCGCATCTTACTACCCGTTCGGGTTATCCGCACTTACGCTAATATCTAATGGTAGGGTGATTGTGAGATGAAATGAAGGACCTACAGTTTAACGTGGAATCCGAACCACGGTGGAGGCCTGGCATTCCCCACATTCACAAGATGTCTTGTCAGAGGTGAAGGAAGGGTTTGGTAATCAGATAAATCTGTGCCGGGACCGAGGATTGAACCCCAGCCGCCAGCATAGAAGTCTGACACCTCACCCCTAGACCACCAGGTCACCCCCTTTTTTACATTGTTACATATTGTAATCTTATTCTTAGCTGTAGCTAAGGGGCAAACATTAAATACCTTAAAATAAAGCCCAACATTAATATATGGAAAATGTATTTACAAAACACACATCAAGGTAATCTTAAAAGTACTTACACTATTTTAAATAAAAACTCAATTCTTCTTTCTTTAGATTTTACGAATTTATCAATCACTCTTGAGCTGGGATTGTTATAATAATTTAATTTTGTCAGTTTTTCTAGAATAATATTAGGTAACACTCTACCAAGTTTTTAATTTCTAACTTTTCTTCTTGAATACACAGACTTTTTATTTTTGCAAAATGTTTTACACAGAATTCATGTCGATAAAAAATAAAATCATGTTAACAATGATTATTAAATGAAAAACAATTCTGTACAGCAGACTCAAAGTTGTAGCTAGTTAATTTTGTGAGAACTAAGAAATAATAATCGAACTTTAAAAATAATTATAACTTGATAGCAACGCTTTAGTTACACTCCTTATTCAAAAACAAATCTCCACGTTCGCTGTCGAGCTGTGTACCGAACCACATGTAAAAGAGAAATTATTGTGATCGCCAAGAAAATTGAACTCAAGATTTTGATGAAGCTTGACGTTTCATGACCCCCCGAATCCGAAAAAGTTATTTGTGAATTCCCATCAGTCTGTCTGTATCTCTGACTAGAGCTTAACTATTTACCGATCGGGCTAAAACTTTGTCTCTAGGGTTTTCATAGGGTTGCCCCATGGGATTTTTGAAATTGGATAGCTAACCATAAAATTAAGGGTAGTGAAAGGCAAAAAGAAAACAAAGTCAATTTTCTCAAAATCGGCTCTAACGATTTTGATTAAATTTTCATTTCCAAACATTTTTAAATATTCTAAACAAAATAGCTACTCTCAATATTTCATCAAAATGACTCTAAGGGTTCCGTCTGATGCGTAAATTCTCATTTTTTTAAAATCATATCTCCGAAACTATTTGAGATATTAAATTATGTATCATCGCAAATATGTAGATCCATACATGTATTTTATTCGAAACATATTTTTATAAAACCAATAACTTTCAATGTATACGCAGATATATAAATTGTAGTACCATAAAAAAATGTATATGAAATACATTTTTATAAAACTAACAGTTTCTGAGATATTGGAAGATATATTAATACAATTTTGTGAGCTTTAGTTGTAAGGAGATACTACTTGAGTTTTAACACAATAATTCTCTAGTTGCATAGAGTTTGAAATGAGTATAACTGTCAAAAAGTGTATGTTCTCTTTCTTTTAACCTCTTAGGAGAAATGTTTGTACAACAATGATCTATCTCTATCATTTTAAATTAAATAGTCAATATTTACATTTTATTGGTCAAAATTTATAAAGGAGGAGCTTAAAAGCAATGCAATAACCATTAATATGTAACCCCTAATAAAATGTCAAAAATTCAATTTTCTCAAAATCGGCTATAAAGATTATATCTCTCTCATTTTAGACTCAATAGTCAATAATTACCTATTTTATTGTTCAAAATTTATAAAAGAGAAATTTAATAGCAATGCGATAAACATAAGATGTGCATTCCCTAGAAAAATAACGAAAATTTTAACCAGAAATCAAAATTTTAATACGAAATGTTGGCCCTCGGGGATCCAATATCGATATATTTTATTGGTACAAATATAAAATGAAAACTTTAATTCTATAAAAATAAAATTATGAAATTTAAAATCATGAATAAAGAATATGTTACGTATGTCTAAAGCAATTGTTCTCGGGTTTGCTAGTGTATTTATATTACGAATTTTGAGTAAATATCTCCATTCTAAACAATTGATCGAGAAAGTTCATTCGGAGTACGTAGCATTTCCTTTTTTTTTTATTATAGCACCACTTTATAACCGGAATGAACAATGAGAAAGGTATACTTTTGAGGGAAATGTAGCTGCCTTTACGTGGAAGGAGAATGAGAAAAAATTTAGAGAAATTAATCCACCCTCAGTATATTCATTCCGGGATTCGAAGCCCAAATTTACCGTTTTAGTAAAAACCAGACAGAGATCATGGGATCCACACGCAACGGTCATTCCGTCGGTAACGTATAAGTTATTATTAATAACTTTTTTTTTATCAAAATCTTATTAATTCGTCATGGGACACACATCAATAACAAATCATTTCAAACAGAGGTCTACCGGAAGCCGGTAGTTGGGAGTGGTGGAGGGGATACGATGATGAACAGAGCCTCTATGTTTATAACAACTGTTTCCGGTCATAGGCACTGTCCCAGGAACTTTTGGGGGGAGGGGGCTGTGGAGATAAATTGTCAGATGCTCATGTTATATGGGACCCCCCCTCCCCACTATATAAAAGAGAAATTTAATAGCAATGCGATAAACATAAGATGTGCATTCCCTAGAAAAATAACGAAAATTTTAACCAGAAATCAAAATTTTAATACGAAATGTTGGCCCTCGGGGATCCAATATCGATATATTTTATTGGTACAAATATAAAATGAAAACTTTAATTCTATAAAAATAAAATTATGAAATTTAAAATCATGAATAAAGAATATGTTACGTATGTCTAAAGCAATTGTTCTCGGGTTTGCTAGTGTATTTATATTACGAATTTTGAGTAAATATCTCCATTCTAAACAATTGATCGAGAAAGTTCATTCGGAGTACGTAGCATTTCCTTTTTTTTTTATTATAGCACCACTTTATAACCGGAATGAACAATGAGAAAGGTATACTTTTGAGGGAAATGTAGCTGCCTTTACGTGGAAGGAGAATGAGAAAAAATTTAGAGAAATTAATCCACCCTCAGTATATTCATTCCGGGATTCGAAGCCCAAATTTACCGTTTTAGTAAAAACCAGACAGAGATCATGGGATCCACACGCAACGGTCATTCCGTCGGTAACGTATAAGTTATTATTAATAACTTTTTTTTTATCAAAATCTTATTAATTCGTCATGGGACACACATCAATAACAAATCATTTCAAACAGAGGTCTACCGGAAGCCGGTAGTTGGGAGTGGTGGAGGGGATACGATGATGAACAGAGCCTCTATGTTTATAACAACTGTTTCCGGTCATAGGCACTGTCCCAGGAACTTTTGGGGGGAGGGGGCTGTGGAGATAAATTGTCAGATGCTCATGTTATATGGGACCCCCCCTCCCCACTCCCTTATTTCCATCCTGTGAAATAATTGATGGTCTTTGCATCGTTCATTAATCACGACTCAATAAATAGTGGATTTTGACCACACCACGTTGACAGAATAGTGACGTACCCACGTATGAGAAGGTCATGTAGAGGCGACATTTAGGATCGTAAAGAGGAGGAGTTAAAAAATAATAATCTGAGAAAAGAAGCATACCTTAACTCAGTCGGTATGGTGTCTTGACTTCCCCTGAGCTAAGGGTCCCGGGCTCGATTCTCCGGTTTGGCTGGAAAACTTATTAATGGTGAAATGTGTGCTGTGTAGGTGTTTGTTCTATATGAAAGTTAGATTAAAAGTCGTGGGATGATACAAACGGTTGATTCTAAAAGTACAAGTTAAATGACTGAAATTAAATAATTGAATTATTTCTGGGACATTCTGTCCAAATAAATCACATAATTTAGTTAGTTTACGGTATGGGTAAAGTTCTGTATATTTACATTTTTATAGCAAAAACCCTTTTTTAGCCAAAAGAAATAAAAGTATTGCTTCAGCAGAGACAGTTAATATAATTATCCACAGACGGTAATTTTAACGATTCTGGAATCTGTCATGAGCATAGTGTCATTCGAGCAAAGAATTTTAAATGAAGAGGAAACTCCTGTTAAAATTCTCATAACTTACATACAAAAACTGTTGAAATTATTGTGTGTAGAAAATTAAAACTAAATTCCATACAGAAACAATATTTTATTTATTTTTTAAAATAAGTTGTTCGTTTTAAAATCAATTTTTAAAATAATCACGTTTTATCTCGCCTTAATATAAGCTGGAAGTATAGATATTTTAAGACAAGAAAAAAAAAGTAATTTCAAAAATGTATTTTATCCAGGAGAAAGTTTTGTGCTACGTAGGCTTTCCCATTTATTTATTTATTTTAATCATAGTCCTGTATCCAAACCCATGTAGTACACATTCCCTAATATTCTATACCCCTCTCTCTCTTTCCCCCCTTTTACAAATGAAAAACTGTCCATAACAACATGTTCTGGACTCCCGGAATGATGTAATATGATGTAATACTGCCAATGTTTCTACAACTCATCAATCCTCAATCAGTCAGTCAGTGGACACAACACCCCACACCACGCTCCATTGCTCTTTTCTCCCTCCACCCACCTGCAAAGGGATGAATGAGACCAGTCCACACATGGAGGGGGCTTGGGACGAGAACATTTGGTTTCTCTTTCTCTCTCTCTCTTTGAATCATCATCTCCCTGTTGTACACGTGATGGTTCTGACCCTCTCCCCTCTCCCAAAACTTCCCCCTACTGGCGACAGATGCAGGAAAATGGGCAAAAAGGGGATGGTGAGAGGAAGAAGTGTGTGGGAGGGGGTGGAGAGGAAGGACACGGTAATGATGATGACAAGACCCGAGCCGTGTGTCTTGGACATGTGACGTCACATCGGATTGCAGAGTTTCGGAGAGAATTGCAGGAGAGACTCTAACCGATAAACAAGTACTTATCAAGAAGAGGAAAAATATACGAGGCGTATTTTTTAAGTAAGTACCATTTTGAAATTAAAAACACACCAAGTGTACTTTTTAATCAATTTTATTTTTACTTGAAAGCCTATACTTTAATCTACTTTTCAACATAATTTCCACCAATATTAAGGCATTTGTCGTATCGTACAACCAGCTTTTGAATTCCATCCTCATAGAAATCTGCCGCCTGATTTGATAACCACAGCAACACGGCCGTTTTGAGGTCATCATCATCGTCGTGGCGCTGACCACCAAGATGCTTTTTTAAATGCAGGAACAAGTGGTAGTCACTAGGCGCTAGATCGGGACTGTACGGAGGGTGATCAAGTTGTTTCCAGCCAAATGATGCAATGAGATCTTGGGTACGATTAGCCACATGTGGACGGGCATTGTCATGAAGCAAAACAATACCCTTACTCAGCAAGCCTCGCCTTTTGTTTTGGATTGCACGGCGCAGTTTAGTTAAGGTCTCACAATAAGTCTCAGAATTTATTGTGTCACCACGAGGCAAAAAATCCACGAGCAACACCCCCTTCCTATCCCAAAACACAGTACACATGATTTTTCGGGCTGAAATTGTTTGCTTGAACTTCACTTTCTTGGGTGATGTTGAATGCCGCCATTCCATGGATTGTTGTTTCGATTCCGGCGTAACATGAGCCACCCATGTTTCGTCACCTGTGACAATTTGACTTAAAAAATCATCACCAAAATCACTGTATTGCTCAAGAAAAGTCAACGCACTGGCTAAACGTTTGGTTTTGTGCACCTCAGTCAACATTTTCGGTACCCAGCGTGAGCACAACTTACGATAATTTAAGTGTTCTGTCACAATTCCATAAAGAACACTTCTTGAAACTTGAGGAAACTCATTAGATAAAGATGAAATCGTAAAGCGTCTGCTCTCTCGAACTTTTCCATCAACTTTCTGCACCAAGTCTTCAGTAATGACAGAAGGTCGCCCACTTCTTTCCTCATCATGCACATTCGTGCGGCCATCTTTAAATGCTCTAACCCATTTTCTTACCATTCCTTCGCTCATAATGTTTTCTCCATACACTTCACTGATCTGTCGATGAATTTCAGCCGCTTTCACATATTTTGCCTGAAGAAAACGAATAACAGGGCGTATTTCACAGTCGGCGGGATTTTCTAGTGACTGAGTCATTTTAAATACTCACAAACAGAGGTAAACACGGTCGAATACTTCAGTAATGGCGTCTGTGGATAGCCAACAGATGGAGGTACTCTACGCGCATGCGCGGAACGGCAGTCGCAGCGCTGCAGCGGCCAAATTTCAAAACGGTACTTACTTAAAAAACACGCTTCGTATTATTACTTAGACAGATCCAAGCCATTCCTTTTCAACTGTATTGTTGATTATTTAGAACAGCGTAAGTCAAAATATCTTATTTGTTTTTTAAATTAATAATAGACCCCGCCCCCTTTAGTAACAGAATTTTCTAGGGCATCACTCTCGGTTCAAACTGACCTGCTGATGACGGGGGGATCGGGATTCGAATCCCGGTCGGATCTACTAAGGCTATTTTTTCCTAAATGGTTTTACACTCTCCCTCCTTGTTGATGCGGGTAGATTACCTCTAAAATGCTTTCTTCCTCATTCTTATTCCACCAGAGTAGTTATATATATGCGTATAGACTGAACAGGTAGTAAGACGCGCTAATTAAAAAAACAACTACTAATAGTCTCCTATTAGCGTATAACCCGAACGGGTAGTAAGACGCGGTGCTAAAAAAAAAAAGTCTCCTATTAACATGTATGGATCCTGCAAGAAGAGTACATTCTATGACAATCTATGACAGAGCTGTGGGGGATTAAGAATATTTTTTTTTTTACGTATTCTATTAATGTGAATGCAATTACATAACTTATTATTGATATATGTGGCCACAGTCAGGGACAATATAGAACATCTGGAAAATTCAGGAAACTTAAAACTATCCATAAATATTCAAATCAGTGAAACTATTATATTATTTGTCTATCTATGGTAGAGAAATGTCTTGATTTTATCCTACTCAAATAATGTTTTTAACTTAAACATATAAAATTGCGTATATTGTTAACTGAAGTTGGCTATAATATTCACTAAATAAGGATTAATAATAGTTTTATCAATATAGTTCATAATACTATTCAATTGAAATAATACTTTGACTTGTTCCGGTCTTAAAACGACCAATTCTGGTTTTCTGTGGAATAGTTATGAAACGTTTCAGAAAGAGTTCTTTACATTAGATGATTAGGCTAATTGCTCCAATAAGTGAGAGGTAAGACTGCGCTTTTTTACCGCCTCAAAAAGAGTACAAACAGGCTACTCTTGATAGAGTATGATTGGTAATCTTATCCTATACTTTATCAATAATATTATTAAAAAACCTGCAGCACAAAAAACAAGCTAAGCCATCTCACAAATATAGTTGGTGTAGTCATATTATTAATATATTCTACTTTCAGATTTGTTTTAAGAATTTTTTAGGAAAAGTACTACTTTTTATTACCATTATTAATCATTATTTGTTAACTAATTTGTGGCCCTTTATGTTCGCTGCATTATGCAAATTGGCCCACATGTTATTAAAGGTTGTACTACACTGATTTTAAAATACAATAAAATTTGGTAAAACTTGATAACATATTATATTTAATCATTGGATATTTCTTTACAATATATTTTTGTAGGTATAACGTTTCTAAACTACTTAATTTTCATTAAATATAAATTTGTATTCAATTGATATATAATATTTTGGATCCAATTAAACATAGTTGTATACATTTTCTATTAAAGCTGGTTCACTATTTTATGTAGGCAGTTGATTGATTTTATCAATATAGCTAAGAATATACAAGCATGCAATTGATATAGTTTTATTAATTATAGTTATATTAATCAGTGTATACTACATTCATATATACATAAAATCATGTTAAATCTAGTATACCTATATTTTATATAATGTAGTTAAAAATGATTTGTAGTTAAATTTATAGTAAAACCTTGGTAGTCCGAAATTACATATAATCTGAAATTTTCTGAAAACACGGGGGGAAAAAACAATAAACTAAATCAGATCAAACATGTACCTATTTTATAGATAACAAACTCAGAGTTAAAAGATAATTGTAGAAAATTAGTGATAATTAAAGCTAATTATTTACATTCTGTGGTCCACACAACGTGTTTTTCTGTAAAAGAGTGTAAATTATTTCTTATTGACATGACAAAGGGTGGTTATAGGTGAAGAGCGAAAGGAAGTATAAGCCTAGACAGAATATATATTTAGTCACAAAGAATTACACAGATCATTGTGTTTAAGCAGTGTGGCCTGACAGCGATTGATACTTTCTCGCTGACAGAGGCGGCCACCTTAATATGTTTTTACTAAGATAAATATATTATTTAATCTCAATTGAATAGTATATTATTATTTTATTATTATTATTATTATTATTATTATTATTATTATTATTATTAGCACCATGTCTTACTACCCGTTCCAGTTATACGCACTTATGCTAATGTGTAATGGTAGGGTGATTGTGAGATGAAATTGAGGACCTACAGCTTAACGTGGGATCCGAACCATGGTGGAGGCCTGGCATTCCCCACATTCACAAGTTGTGATTAATAAACGTCTTGTCAGTGGTGAAGGAAGGGTTTGGTAATCAGATAAATCTGTGCCTAGACCGAGGATTGAACCCCGTACCCCAGCACAGAAGTCTGACACCTTACCCCTAGACCATATTGAATATTATATATATATCTGAGTGTATAATAAGGTAGAAGATAAAGTAAAAACAAAATGTTTTAGAATTCGTGTCCAGCATCCCAAGTAACCCCTCACTGGAAACATACTTGTACCCTGAAACCAAATTCTCACTTATCCCTACATTTCCAGTCACGGAACATAAACTAGACATGCAATATTTCTTTAACACCCTCTAAAAAATACAGCTACAAACGGGATAAATGGGGCCCTGTCACTAAAGGTTTTTCTCAGAGAGACTATTTATTCTACTCACTTGTCAGCTTCGGTTTAGAATTGATAGCAATCCTCTCCGGTGGGCACACGGATAAAGGTGTCAGTCTCGCTTGCCGGTGAAAGGGAAGTTTTGCCTCAAATACTGGTTGGAGATATTTTTTATACTATATGATTTTCCTGCATTCCTTGAAGAAAATATTGTCACATTACACTAACGTAAGATTAATAAGTAAGGAAGTACAATAAATATATTAGGGTTCTATTAGGAAAGATTGTTTCTAACAGTTACAAAAGTTAATATAACTAATATGATATATTCATATACCAGCTTCAGTGGCCACATAGTTTCAGGCGTCACTCTCGCAAAAGGCTAGGATGAATACAGAGAGATAAATGTTTGAGTCCCGATTGAGTACGCTGAGTTTTTTTGCTAGTTGGTTTTCCACTCTGCCTCTGCTCAAATGCAGGTACACTTACTCGAAATGCAACTCTCTTTCTTCATTTCTCTCTCATTAGCATAATTAGTACATGTGCGTGTAACCTGAACAAGTATAAAGATGCGCTGATTATATAAAAATCTCATTAATGTTGACAGAAAAAGTTTTGTATTTTCTAAGAGATCATTTTATTCTAAAAAAAATTTGTTGAATCCTTTTAAACAGGTTAAAAAAACCATTTAATATAATAATTTATTTAAATAACAGAAGGCATTCTCTATTAAAGCTTAGTCAAACACAATAGCTCTGTCAGTAGTATGTCTATCTATCGAATTAAAGGTCTTGGGTTTCGATCCAAGCCAAGGATGAAAAATGTATCGCCAATGAAATGTAGGTTTACTCTTTCACGGTGAATATTCGACGGCTTGGGGAAAAGGGTGTTGTGTCGCTTATAGATTTAGGTTAGTTTATAAATATTGTGCTGATAGTATTATCAGTCAGTCCATAAAGTTTGCGTTATACATTTGGAATAAAAAATAAACTCAATGCTGAATTCCCTTTTAAAATCTAATACCTTGATTCTATTCTCTTTATCTCCTTCAGATCTTTTGTCCTCAATCTTGGAGGTGTTTTTTCCCTCCCTAGCTCAAAAAGACCCACAGAAACCGACCTCAGGTCAAACACGTAAACACAGTGAATTTCTCTCTCTCTCTCTCTCTCTCACATACACACACACACAAACAGAACAATCGTTCTTCAACAACCCTCTAGGACTGCCGAAGACTTTGATAGATGACTCCTTTGTTCTTGTCCCGTCGAGAATTACTTGTGACTGTTGATATTGAGAAACTACTTTTCCATGAAGGTAAAAAAATATCAAAACAAGCAAAAAAAAATTAAGTCCTTCGGTTTATCTTTTTTTTTTGTAAATGGTTAGATATATTTAAAACTAAATAAATCTGCAAGTGTTTGTCGATCTCCAAATAAAAATATCTCAAACTTTTCTGTTCTACTTTTATTGATTAAAAAATGAAAAGTGAATCTACATAAAAACAAATAAAAAAACAACAGACTATTTTGTTTTTAATCACTCACTTAAATATCATTATTTAGTAAGATTCAAGTTTCATAGAAATAACCTTATCTGAAAGATAAAAAAAGTACTTGATCTACCTTCACTTAGTCATACGTCAAGTCATATGAGGCTGTCACTTTTGGTTGAAATTATCATTACTTATAAAATAACAATAATAAAATAATAAAATTTTACCAATGTTAACTGTAAAAATAAATAAATTGTATTTTCAAAACTACCCTTTTTGTAATAATTGTGCTGTACCAGTGACCTAAGCCCAAAGGAACAGAATGATGAGAGTGAATGTTATTTTGATATACATTTCAGATTCTAATAATTTAGTTTGTGTTTTAGATACATTGCTATGGTCGTACAGTTATATGTATTCATATCTATCCTATAGTTCGATAAATATAATGATATTAAACAGATGATTTGTTACTGAAAGCCCTATTAAATAATAGAGGTTCTCATAGAACAGTGAAATGCACCTCAATGTTTGTTCTAAAATATCACATTTATACCGGGTGATCCAGTTATACGCAGGTTGGTGTTATGTTTGATTCCAAGATCGGATCATTTTTAATATCTAATTTGTTTGTAATTTTAAGGTAAACATTAGTTAACTGACAAACAAAACCTATTAGGTAAATCAGCATAGTAATAATCATGCAAACCAGAAACAAATAACAATAAAGCATTTTTTTTTAAATACGACGTTTAACAACAAATATTTTAACTTGGTTAACCAACTCCGTTGGTCGGCGCATCTGTCTACCAACCTTGGGGTCCCGGGTTTGATTCACGGCTCGTACCATGGGTAATTTTCCCGAAAGGGGAATTATCCCAACGGTCACCAAGTTTTGGTTTGTTGGGCTTTAAGTTTAGGTTAAAAGTTTCTACTGGTTACATACCCTAATATTCAATATAATTATCTCCTAATCTCATCGGGAATGAGCCTCTATGGAAAGTATGTACGATTAGTACATTCGGGCGTCACCTGGGCAATGGTACATTAGTACCGGTTATTCTATCCACAAACTGGACTATAATTGATATAGCCTATATATATACAGTATATATATACATAGTGTATATATATCTAATTATAAAATCAACTATACTAATATAAATAGTATATATATACTATTATATATATAATATATATATAATATATATATATAATATATATACTATTATATATATATAATATATATATAATATATATATATATACTATATAATATATTATGCAAGTTTAATATATTTAAAATTGCATATTTCTATTTACAATAATTAAATTAAATTAAATATTTAAATAAAACTTTTATACAACCATTATTTTTTGCTCAGTCTTATATATATATATATATATATATATATATAAATAATAATAAAACTGCTGCTATAATACTACCCACTTCAATAATCAAATAGTCTAAGGCAATATTTACAAACCTAAGCTTTATCCCCCCTCCTTTCTCCCAGGGGTGTTTTGGATTTTCAGGGGTGGGGATGGAGTGGTACATTAAATTTAGGGGCAGAGGGAGCAGAAGCCAACACCCAACTCTTTGGATAAAAAACGTTGTGAGCCATTTGTCTATTTTAAGGCATCCCTCTAGCGATAAGAATAGACTGACAGTGACGAGAAGATGTATGTTCTAATCCTGGTCAGGTATACTAAGGGTGATTTCTTAAAAAACGTTTTTCACCCTTCCTTCACTCAAATGAGGTTAAAATTACTCGCAATTCAAATTTACTCATATTTATTCAATAACGTAATCAGTACCTTGGCGTATAGTGGTAGTATAGCGGGTAGTTAGTCTAATAATCAGTGCTAAACATTTTTTGTGGAACTAATAAAACAACGAGAAATGATTTTCATCCAACGAAAGCTTAATTCCAAAAAAAAATCTTATGAGCTGCCAACCTTTCCGTCTCGGCCCAAAAAGCTTCCAACCAAATGAGAGAATGATGGCGTGCATTATAAATGCATCTTGGTTTAAAACCTCATTATTAATTTCAGAGTCGTTCATTCACTCTCGTTTCTTTGCCTGTCAGTCGGGGGACACGTGGTAATTTATGGACCACGAGGTTGAAGGACTAAAAAATGGAGCAAAGAAAGAGAGAAAGAGTAAAGAAAAAAAATTAAAGAAGAAGTTCAACGCAAGTAAAGGATGCAAGAGAAGAAATCTGCGCCGCTGTGATGAATGAGGAGAATTCTGTAAGACTTGGGTAAAAAAAAAGGTAAGGGGAGCCGGGGGGTTTAGGAACCACAACAACTGGTAAGAGAGCGGGGAAAGAAAATTAAATGTTCTAAATTGACATACACAACAGCCTGTCGTTTTGTCAGTGGTTTTTAGAAAGTTTCGTCTACGGGTTTTCCTATACTATCTGTGTACCTGATAAATTAACATTTTGTGAGAAAACAGGGGTGATCAAAACATTGATTTAACGGTAGCGATTCGGTGGCCGCGTGGTCTAACGCGCTACTCTAGAAGTAGAATAGCCTGCCGATGATATGAAGATCAAGATTGTAATCTCAGTCTGGAGTACTCAGGGTGGTTTCCCCCCAAAAAAATTCCACTCTCCCACAACGCAAATGCGGTTACAATTTATATAAATATTACCTTCCTAATCACTAAAACCATTAATGTAATCATTACATAAGCTTACAAACCCAAACGATTAGGACTGTGGGTAGAAAATCAAACTAATCATATTTAATGATGAAATATTTGATATCGTATTCATAATTATTTCCCAAACAAAATATTTTTATTATTAAGTAAAAAATGATAATGATTTTTGCCATGCAAATGGCAAAAATCATTAACTCTAACTCGCGTCCCCAACCATCCTAACTTAAACTATGCTTACCCTGGCAACACTCACACTGCACGATACTGATACACTCCTATTTGAGAGACGAATCCTGGACTTGAACCACTACAACAAGATATGAAATCACTTATAATAAATTGCTGGGTTTTAGTTAAGCTTATGCTGTTGTTCAAAAGTGACCAAACACATCTGCATCATATTTAAAAACGGAAATGAATATTTTGAGTTACTTAATTAGTGTCACACACGAAAAAAGTTACCGTAAACAGAATGTATAGTCGGATAATAGGAAAAGGATCCTCATCTAACATTTCAAAAGGTTTTTCTGACAAATTGTGACAATTTAACAGTTGTAGAGTTAGGAATCTTAGAATCAATACTACTTTATAGCTATTTTTAGCACTTTTTATAAAAAGGCTCTTATCATGTCAATATGACTATACTTATATAATAATTTTTATCTTACTTTGGTATGCATAAGTTAGATTATTAACGGATATTTTTAAAGCTACCTAAACTAATTTAATGCAGTAATAAAACCAATATTGTGGTATAGTGGTCAGAGTTTCTGGCTACTTAACTAGAGGTCCAGGGTTCGATTCCCGGTTGGTAAAGGGGATTTTTCTTTAAAGGCGAATAATTCCCATGGTCATCATGGTTCGGTTAATCAGGCTTTAGTTAGGTTAAGACCTTCACTAACTTCAAACCTTCATATTCACTGTAATCACACTCTCATCTCATCGGAACGTGGGAATAACCTCCACGGAAAGGATGTACGATCAGTACATTCGGGCGTCCTCTGGGCAACGGTACATTAGTACTGGCTAATCTTTCCACGGCAACGGTACATTAGTACTGGCTAATCTTTCCACGGCAACGGTACATTAGTACTGGCTAATATTTCCACAAATTGAGGTAGCCCGCACATGCCATTATTATGAGTAATATATTCATACACCCGGATTATGATCTTAAACAACTTGCGATGTATATTATCAGTACCTAAACCTGATAATGGTGGCCACGTGGTCTAACGTTTCACTCTCACAATAGACTAGACTGATGATGACAGGGAGATCGGGGTTTTAACCCCGGACGGCTGTACTGTTTATTTTTTCCTTAAATGCTTTTCCACTTTCTCTCTTGCTCCACGAAAATGCGGATATACTTCCTCTAAATTCAACCTTACTTTTACCTAACTTATTAGCGTAGTTAGTACACATGTTCATAACTTGAATAGGTAGTAAAACGCTGTGCTAAGAAAATCAGTGGCCTACCTATAAAATAACACTATTAAATAATCTACTAAAATCCTACTATAGTTTGAAAGAAAAAATATATGATACAGGAAAAAGCTTTTTAAATAAATAAAACAATCATACCCTACATTAATATGTGTGGGTTTATAGTTAGATTTTAATTTATTCCTCTCTATCAGTTCCAGTTTCACCCTTCGTTGTAAATTCAACCCAGTTATAACGAGCGCTTAAAGTCAACCAAGTGTAATGCAAAGATTTACAGATTCAGCATTTCCAAGTTATCTCAAGAGTTTATAATTTGTAATAACTACTAGGTTTGGCTAGGTCTGTTTTCACGGAATGATTTTACATTTCTCGCCGTATACCCTGGGCGGGAAATTTGTCATCGATTTGATTTTCTAGACACAAAACTTTCCATAGACAGTTTTAGTAATTCTCCATATATTTCCTCTCATTAATGTGGTATAGAAGTCAACACGAGTAAAGTTTTTTTTACAGCTTTCTTAGCAAACAGTTTTTTTAGTCAAAATAAAACAATTATTTCTCCAGTAGAACGTTTAGATCATTTCCTACGCATAGGACTACTCCTGAAGTGTGACTCTAGACTAAATATAAGATCACACCTACTTAAATATCAATAACATTTTTTTTGGACAAAATAAATCAAATATTTATTCTGTAGAAACATAGAGTGTAATTATTTTTCACATGGTGATATCAACTGTTGTTGAATATAATTATGTTATGATTAGGGCTTGGACGTTTATGACAAATCATATTTTTGGTTTCACCTTGAATTTAATGCGTGATGAACTATAAACATGTTTTACGCAACAATGACGCTAAATATATACAGAAGCCCCATGATTTCTTTGGCGCTGACTGACAGCTCACAGCTAAGAGCTGACGGCTTTTAAAAGTTATCCCTACGCTGAACCACATGATCTGCAAAAACATGTGTTTAGCAACTGTCACTTCTGACAGTCAAAATTTAGGTACATTCCTAAATGTTGACTGTCATAAGTCAGCTGTGAGCTGTCAGTCAGCACCAAAGAAGCCATGGGGCTACTGTACATTATATTTTTCATTAAAGTGCATATTTTGAGCTGTTTTATATTTTAGGTCATATTTCCACAGTTTGGAGAGAATAAAGTCATATTTCGATTAAAATGACTTAGATAATTGATATTTCTAATATCCATCGTGCTTCACATTTTATATTGTAAAGACGCTCCTAGTTATCCCTAGAATGTTTCTCTGAATTAGCTGTGAGCTTGTCAGATCAGTAATCAAATATTTGTCAGCTAATTTCTTTTACTGTAAATTACTCACTTGATTTAAGGCATATTTTTAATAAAATTCACTATCATTAACATACATATTTAAGGCATATTTGGTTATTTCTAGGTCATATATTAGTATTTTTAAGGTCATATTTTGATACATATTTAGCAATTATTACGCCCATAAACATCTGGGCCCTAGCTACGAACATAGAAGAACTAAATGAAAAAACATTCTGAAGGAAGAGAAAGAGCTATTAAATTCAAGACACCTTTGACAAATATTAGAGAAATCTTGATACCATAATGTGCAGAAAATTAAACTACATGTTTCTATTTGAGAATCATTTGATTTATTTTGGTCAAATACATGTTTTGCCTTAAGGCGATTGGCCCTTTTCATTTGGCGTGGAAATGCATAGCCAAGGGACCAAACGGTTATCTTCAAGAATTTTTATTGTTTTTCAAATTTCTTTTCGGAAACGGTTTGTTCAATAATTGATGCATGTTGATTAATATATATATTTTTATACTCACACTTCCTCTATAATTTTATCAGTGATCAAATATAGATAAAATTGACATTTTTCCGTAGAAAACTGTCAGCTGCATAAAAAAAATTTAACAAACATTGATACATTACCTTAGAAGGGGCGTTAAAAATATTAACATAAAAATCTCACTAGTTTTCAAGAAAACTGATATTTCCAAATGTATGATTTTTTTCGACTAAACCTGTCCGGTAGCAATGGTTTTCATTATCCATCTGTTCTGACTTGGCGCGGAAGACAACTTTGGTCGGTTTTGAAGCCTTTAGCCCTCCCACTCACCATATCACAAAATGGTTTTAGACTTGCACTCGACAGGTCTAAGGGCCTTGAAAAATCACAAAAACACCGGCTCTTTACTCGCACTTCCTACATCTCTAACCAAAACGCGTAGATCCCATACGAGAGGTAAGACGCTATGCAAACATTAATAAACCTTGTATTTAGCTTACAGAATAATTATATAATTTTATGTCTTACATTGATGGGTGCGCTAGTTAAACTTCCAGCTATATATATATTTATTAGAATCGTATCTTACTACCCGCTCGGGATATACGCTTATGTACTAATTAAGCTAATTCTTTTAGGAAATTAGGACGGATATATTTAAAGAAATTTACTTGAATAGTCATGGAGGGAGAGTGGTAAAGTATTTTTTTTAAACCACCCTCCGTACACTCAAACGAGATTCGAACCTCGATCTCCCCATCATTGGCAGTCTAGTTGCGAGAGATAGCGCGTTAGACCATGCGGCCACCGAAGTGGGTCACCAACCAGTTGTTTGAGAACTAGAATCCCAGACAGGTCTAATTAGGATGTTATTTTTACTTAATGGCTTCCCACCCACCCTCCACGTGAACGCCAGTACATTTCCTCTAATTTTAACTCCATAATAGCCACTTCTTTAACTCAACTATCCAATAACTTAGCTCAGATGATGGCATGTCTGCCCACCGAGTCAAGAGTTCTTGTTCCTAATTCAGACATGGTCGACAAATGTAACATCCGGGGGCTGGGTTTTATATCTGTCCTTGATTTAAATTATTTTATATGTCGTGTGCTGATATAATCAGTCGGTTCATAGATCACACGTTAAGTAAATCAAATAATACATTTTTTAACGCAATTAAATCCGGTAACACAGGGCAGGTAGTAAGACCGGATTTAAAAAAGAAAAAATACAAATGTGACGCTTAGCGTACTCAATAAATATACACCCGCTTCAGTGGCTGAACGGTCTAAGGCATCATTCTAGTGTTAGAGTGGTCTGCTGACGAAGGAGAGATCGGGTTTCAAATCCCAGACAGGTTTACTGAGGGTGGGTTTCCTTGGTGGTTTTCCAATCTCCTTCCACGAAATTAGGGTAGATTAATAATTCTATAATGCTTCTTCTCTCATTCCTATCCCATTATATTAATCATCATCAGCAGCAGCATATATCCTGAACAAGTAGTAAGACTTTGTGACAAAAAAATGCCATCTTTATGTGTACCGACTGTACTTAAAATGTGTCGCAATCCTCCATTTCGAATGTATATCGGTGTCGGTGGAAAGACAGCACAAAGCCCATAGTCTTCCATCCGCTTACCCGATACATTCAGTGCTCATGCCTTATTGATCAGATCTCGAACTTTCGAGAGTTATTGGGAGGAACAAATTGAGCTCGATTTTTATTTCTGTGGGAGAGTTCACTTCGGTGCCTTTCTTTCTACCTACCTCTTCCTTGGAGGGATTGGAGGTGGAGTGTTGGCGTAAAGAAGGAAAATAAAGTAAACCAAACCAACATCCAACTTGTGGTCACTATAACCTATTAAATTTAGTATCTAAGAATGAGCAGATAGAGTTTCACTCTTCCATTACTTTCATCGATTTCATTCATACTACCCCCACTAGCTCAATGTAAATGTGTTCATCACGGATTGGCGGTAAGCTTCGATGAAAAACTAACAACAAAAATACACAGTTTGTTATAAGCTGGCTCAAGGACTTAATAATAATATTAATGGGGTTCCCAAATACTGGACGAAAAAGATATGAAAAAAAGAGATAAGTAAATTCGAAATGAGTGCATCCACCTATCCCTTCCGCTTCCTCTCTCTACCTTCCTCAATGTGTGCAAAAATGTTATCCCTTTTACTAAATATTTTCTAAAGCCTTTATTTAAATATTAAAGTGACTCGGCAGCAAAGCGACTACGAATGTCATAAAAGTGATTATGTTATTAATCAATATTTAAATATTTTTTAAAAATATTGATTAAAATATTTAAATACATGTATTTTTTTAATATTGATTAAAATATTTAAATACATTTTCATCCAGAAATAGTTATTTTCTTATTTAACTCTGAACAATATATATTTTTTTAAATTACATTTTGTTGAAATGTACTGTACCTATGGAACCTTTGTGCCTTAGGCGACATCTTAGGTCCATCTAATGAAGTGCCAAGGCCCTGAGTATGAACTATACTCATCATTCGAGGAACACAAGCTTTTTTATATAGCATCGCGTCTTACTAACCGTTTAAGATACACGAATATGTACTAATTACGCGAATGTTGGCGACGAGAAAGTTCGAGTTTAGGTGAAATCAAAATAACATTTTGTGCAACCCTATGTAATCTTTTGTTTTATTCTTTCATTAAATATTTCTTGGTAGAGTTTTCGATTTATATAAAAAATAGAAAAATATACGAAATTGAAGTTTTTGTGATAGTTTTTTAAGCATGAATAAAATACTGTAAAAATCATACAAAACCGTTTATTATTTTGTTCACAAGAATCCCGTTTGGTAAATAAATATTTAATATTGACAATATATTATTAGTAGAGGTGTGCGAGTACTGAAAAATCCGAGTTCAAGCTGATTCTTACTAACCAGCCGCTCGAAATCCAATCGAAGTTTTTTTTTTTACAAAACTCGAAAAATTTGAGTACTTGGAATTTTCGATCCTTTTTGTGAAAACTCTTACCTTGATTGATTTTATTCAATTTTAAATTATAATTTCATAGCAAATTTTCTTTCAATACCTCTTTTTATTTAGTTAAAAAATTGTACAATTTTATATATATTTATATTTAAGATTCTATAAAATATATGTTTGTACTTATTTAAGATTTACTCATGGCTATATTATAAAAATTCAACTTGAAATATTTCTTGTACAAATATTAATCGAACTCAAAAAAACTCGATGTTTTAATTGAAACTCAACTCGATTCGAACGAAAAATAGCCACTCGTACACCCCTTATTATTATTATAGATACCAATTTTTAAATAATTTATTTTAACGCTATTTTACAAACATCATAATGTAATATTTCTTAGATTATGAATAGATTTCAAACTAGTTTATAATTAAATTTATATATACAAATTAATCTATGCAGTTAAATTAGCTTGATAAAAAAATAACGGTTATATTCTCACATATTATATTTTAATATATACTTTTACTAAGGCTGCTATAAACTTTCCAAGAACATAATTTTGAATTATATGTAAATCGTATACATCGGTCGTAATAAATTTGACACGTAGCGGTATACTCTTCACATAAATGCTTAATTAGGTCATATTTAGAACTCAAACACTGGACACGGTTCATAGTTTCATTATTCAGTTTATATCATTTTACTAACAACAACTCTGACAAATTACAGGCACAATGTCGGAAATGACAACTGTGATATTATTATCGTTCGTAATTATACAAATTAATTCATTTGGTCATTTTACAAATAACCTTCGAACACGGCCATAATCTAGTGAGGTACATAATTAACAGGCTCACTTGAAAAGATGAATAATGGCACTGTCAATTATTCATGAAGACTTTTAATTAAAAAAATACTTGTGTAGATTCTTTTAACTCGTATTAAAGCTGCTTCGGTGGCCGCATAGTCTAAGGCATCACTCTTGTGTTAGACAAGACTGCCGAGTACAGAGAGATCAGGGTTCGAATCCCCTGTAGGGTGTAGTCTGGTTGGTTTTTCCAAAATGGGTTTACACTTTCCCTCCAATTGAATGCTGGTACACTTCTTTTAAATTTAACCTTAGTCATCCCTAACCCACTAGCGTAATTAGTAGGCTACATAAATGAGTATAACCTTAGCCGGGAGTAAGACATGGTACTATAAAAAATATTGTGTAACTAAACATAGAAAATGTTGTTCAGTATGTATCTTATTAAATAGAACATACAATTTATGTAGGTTTCAATTGATTATAAAAAAGTGTAAATATAATTTTGATAATTTCGTTTATTTTTAAAGTATCTAAAATATTATGAATAAGCGTTAATGCTTAGAATTAATTAAAATTAATTAAAGAGCTAGCGACAAATTTTAAAGAAAGTACTATACATTTTATAACTAGTCTTTGATTAGGTCTAATAAATCCACAGTAGACTCTAAATATACGCTTCAGTGGCCACGTGGACTAAAAGTCAGGCTCATATAGCCTGGTTGACCTGTTACAATGAGGTTAGGAGTTTTCCTAAATGGCTTCCATCTTTATCTTCAATCGAAAACTTAAACTGGTCCCCTGGTGTAGTGGTCAGCATACCTGGCTACGAGCTTGGGGATCCTTGGTTTGATTCCCAACTGTTACAGTGGGGTATTACCCAAACGGTCACCAGGATTTTGTTAACTAAGCTTATGTTAAGTTTAAGTCCTTACACTGGTTCTACACTTTCATAGTCACTATCAACATCATCTCATCTTATCGGGATTAGGAAAGATTCTCCAAAGAAAGGATGTACTATAGTACAATCGGGCGTCCCCTTAGCAACGGTACATTAGTACTGGCTAAATCTGTATACTCCTGGGCTACGAATGATATAGCCCAGACACACAATATACTTACTGTATGTATCGAAAACGTAAACATATATAAATTACATCTTTCTCATCCCATCTCGATTATTGTAACAATTTTAGGATAATACATTTAGGTAGATAGATGCAATACATAAAAATAATAATACTTAGCACCGCGTCTTATAACCCGTTCGGGTTATACGCTTAAGTATTAATTTCACTCATGGATTAGGAATCAAGGAAAGTGAAATATAGAGGAAGTGAACTTGCATTTGCGTGGAGGTAGAGTGGAAAATAATTAAGGTAAAATCACCCTCAGTTCCCCAATACGATATGCGAACCTCGATCTCCCCATTCTCAGCAGTCTAGCTCAGCAATAAATTAGCGCGTTAGCTAGCTACGCCACCAAGGTGGGTCGCCGTGATACAAAAAATATATTGTTGGTTAGTCATTGGATGGAGGGAATAATAACGTGGATAGGGGATAAGAAAAACACAGCTACAAATCAAATATGAGAACCTGCCGAATTCTTTCAAATTTATTTTTCTAAGCTTGCAAACCTTGACATCTGTTATCATACATCCACTATTTTTCTATACAGAGTTTTAGGATCACCTGCACCTGTGAGCACGTGGAAAATAGAAGCCAGTCTCGCTTTGTCTGGTTGAGCTGGGCTAAAATACGGACCTGGTATAGTGAGTTTTTTCTCTTTATGTTTTACCTACTCTCTTTACTAACGTAAAACAAAATTATTATTATTATTATTAGCACCGCGTCTTACTACCCGTTCGGGTTGTACGCACTTACGCTAATGTGTAGTGGTAGGGTGATTGTGAGATGAAATGAAGGACCTACAGGTTAACGTGGAATCCGAACCACGGTGGAGGCCTGGCATTCCTCACATTCACAAGATGTCTTGTCAGAGGTGAAGGAAGGGTTTGGTAATCAGATAAATTTGTGTCGGGACCGGTAAAACAAAAGTTTAATTGATTAATTTTATAACAAGCATAATTTACCCACTTCAGTGGCTACATGGTCTAAGACGCTAATCTCGAGGTATACTAGACTCCTGATNCCACGGTGGAGGCCTGGCATTCCCCACATTCACAAGATGTCTTGTCAGAGGTGAAGTAAGGGTTTGGTAATCAGATAAATTTGTGTCGGGACCGGTAAAACAAAAGTTTAATTGATTAATTTTATAACACGCATAATTTACCCACTTCAGTGGCTACATGGTCTAAGACGCTAATCTCGAGGTATACTAGACTCCTGATGATGTGTGGATAGAAGTTCGAATCTCGGTCGGGTGTATTGAGTGTGATGCCAAGCCTCCACCCTGGTTCGGATTCTACGTTAAACTGTAGGTCCTACATTTCATCTCACAATCGCCCTACTATCACACATTAGTGTAAGTGCGTATAAACCGAACGGGTAGTAAGACGCGGTCATGATAATAAAAAATATTGAGGGTGATTTATTTTTTCAAAACGATCTTCCATGGATAATGCCGGTACACTTCCTATAAATATCCTTCCTTATTCCTAAAAAAAACATTAGCGTAATTAGTACATTAGCATATAACCCGAACTATTAGTGAGATGTGTTGCAAAAAAATAAATATAGAAGAAGCATAATTTCGCTATTGACTATACCCTGGGCGAGTTCCAAAAATCTCAAAGTAGGGGTGACGTCACACATGACGTCATTGGGGCTTGTCATCATGGTGGAGTACATTGTTATCACCCTCTCCCCACCACTGGACTATAGCTTGTCACGGATCATTGACGCTCCATCAAAACACACATCTAACCACCACTACCACAAGCGACAACAACAATAAAAAAAAAGGAAAGTTTTTTATTTTCGTCGGTATTCTAGCTAAAACCAACAGTTGCTATCGATTTATATGGAAATGTTGTGGCCTGTTGTGTTTTGGGGGTGGTTGTGTGAAAATGTGCCCTATGTGGGACGTTTGATAGCCAGGTCTGGCGTTGTAATTGGACACAAGCCAACACAATAGTTCCTCTTTTACCCTGTTGACGGATTGTATTTTGAGGTTTGATACTTTACATCGAGACTATTATTATTTTACAGTCCCCCTCCCCCTAAAAAAAATCCGAATTGTGATTATTAAATTACACCTACAGGTGCTGGTAGTCTTAAAAATCAGGATCGAAAATAAACAAATAATTTTTATTGACAAAGTACGTTGAGGTTATGGTTTGAATCCTGGTCTGAAACATTAGGGGTGAGTTAGCTGTGGGTTTCTGATCCTACTCCCTGGAATTACGAGTGCATTTTAACTAAACAATCCTCCTTTTTCTTATCTCATAGATTAAGTTCATTCATTCCACATGTTACAATTTATTAAAAATGAAATTAATATTGAAAAATTATGTCGATGCAAACATATGCATATATAATTATATACATATCAACTTAAGATTACCCATTTCGGTGGCCGCATGACATAAGGCACTACTCTCGCAGTAGATTAGAATAACGACGATGGGGAGATCGAGGTTTGAATCTCACACGTTTTCTAAATGTAGCCTCTAAAACTATTAGTTAGTGTAATTAGTAAATAAGCGTATAATACGAAAGGATAGTAACACATGGTGCTAAAAAAAATACAGCAGTTGTGATTTTTTTTTCGAAAAAACAAAAAAATTAACTTTCTTTCTTTGCACTCACATACATCAAAAGTAAATAAGTAATCCTGGCCTTTATAGTAAGAACATTAGGAAGTCTCGCTGTTATTTCTTAAAATTAGTTTGTTTCTGTTTGGTTGGTTCATCTGATAACTCTGATTTTGGTAAGTGTTTTGTTCGCCAGATCACAAAGTGGGTTGTATTCGTTTGTTCAACACCGTGGTTTAACTAAATAATAATCTTTCGTTCCTGAATGTCGTGCAACCTTCATTTGATTACGTGAAACCATCTTTAAACGAGGTATTCATATGAAATATTGTGTATGCCATTCAACCGTCAACTATACATCACCAGGAGAGGCTTATCTAGACAACGCAGATCTCCATCGTTTCTTCGCCAGATCAGTTCAAGGTAGGCTCTAACTTACCATTAATTGCCTATTGAGTTACGTAAAAGCATTTTTATTGTTTCTAACCAAATTTCTAAAAAAAGGGCTGTATAATATAATAATATATACCTCCAAAACGTATGTACAAAATAGATAATTAAAAGGGCGGAAACCTATATATTTGTTGTACTATTAAATAGTAAATACTTTCTTTTAGTACGTAGGTAAGTATTTTAATTAATGTAATTTGTCACAACATAGCATCAAAAGTATTTCAATACGCAATATTTAACATTTTTATTATTATAAACTATCCAAACCTTAAAAAATCTAGACTTCCAAGTGACATCAACATGACTTTCTTGAAATATCTTACATTAAAATACTTTATTGACGAACACGCCATTTTGATCCATTGTACTATTCGATTCTTATTACCTTCCTTCTCGTAATTTTTTTTTAAGAAATACAAAGCGGTTTATTGAGAAATCTAACCGATTACAATTTAATCATTATTTTTATTTACTGACTCAAGAAAGCGTATGTTAATCTAGGATGGGATAGTTTCCATCATAAACATATTATCCTAATTATTGCGTCCCGAAATGTATATAATTTTGCTTTTATATAATATATCCAACGCCATTGAAATATATTAACGTATGAAGTTCTCAGTTATGGTCGAGGGAATTGTACACCAACAATGGTCGAGTGTTTTCGAGCGATTTAAGTGAGTTAGAAGTTAGAGAAAGTACATAAAACTGAACAAAGCGAACGCAATAAATTTCACCCTTGAGATTATTTTTTCGAGAAGTTGTATTTACAAGTTCTATTTGACAAAACCTTTGTACATGTGCACTTACAATTAGACTACCAAGATAATATGTGATGTATATAAATAAACATAAAAAAGGGAAGAAAGTATACCTATTTTAAAGTCCGTTCTTAAAGGTCTTTTTCCTTACCATAGTCCCACTAAATAGTAGAATTTTTGGTAGATCTTACTACCAAAATCAATGTATACCTATGTTTTACTTTTTTTTACATAAGTTCTCAAAGATGTTTCTTGATATTACTTATTGTTTTATTCCTAGAGTTGTTTTGCTTTTAATGCTAAGTAGTATTAAATCTTTTGTACCTAAGTACTTGTTTGAATTGATTAGAGACCAACATTTTAAATTTATTTGTAATCAATAAGGAACGTTACAAAATATACATAATTTAAAATTATCCATGTACCCCTACGAGCAAAGTTTTTCTTGATACTAATATTCATTCCTTGAAACTGACAATGATACTAATGTTTATTCAGGAATTATTTACGTGTTGTTACTCGGTGTTATCTTGAATTAACAATGAAAAGAGCGTTTTAATAAATAATTTTATGCTAATACTATTTTTTTTTCGCTTTTATCCCTCCCGCTATTTTTTTTCTCGAATTACTCTGTTTCTTCTTTTTTTGTAACACATATTTTAACTCAAATTTTCTTCCATCTCAGTCTGACGGCTTGAGTTTTTGGTCATGAATGGGTAGGGTAGTTATCAGAAACGCAACTGAATTAGTATGGGGTGAATATAATGGAGTAGACACAAGAATACATCATAATTGCTACACCGCCTATTTTAGCAACCAACATCTGTGCTTCTAAGACATAATCCTGAAGATGGTACCAATACACTGAAACATGTCCAGTTAATACCAGAGCTTAACTTTAAGGAGCATGGGACGAGTTTAAATATAATACTTTAAATTCCACCATTTTAATGACGGTATTTATGAACATATATTATTATTGATAACAATTATTGATTCATTATTTGATAGTTTTTCCTTTTTTGCTATTTGACCATCAATTTAAAAAGTTATTTTATTATATATAGTTTATCAACTTTCTTGGGGTTATTAAATTGATTCATGACTTTATAGCTTACATGTTCTTTTAATCAAATATTGTAAGTAATTTTCTTGACATACCTCAGTGATAAGTTTTGTCTACCAAAGCGTACCATTGGGGTAGTATTTTTATATTATAATTCTTAATATAGTACTTATTCTAACATTTTTACATATACAATATTTATATATTTTCTATTCCTAGCAACTAGTAAAACTTTAATATCATGCTACTACGTTCATTTTTTTAAATTTCTAATTTTTAATTGTATTTTTAATCAAACATTTTTATTACACACTTCATATTTCAGTTTGATTAAAATTTGTCAAACAGCAAATCTTATTTAACTTATTTTTTGGTTAGAATTTGGTCTAGTTCTTATTATAATTATTAATAAATCTTAACTATTCAATTCATACTATTCGCATTAAAACAATATTAACATACTCATATTTTTTAAGTCTTATGACTACTGGATCAATATTAATCTGGCCGTGAAATATTTTTATCTGGTCAACAAGTTAAAAGTGAGTCTTATGACCAACAGATAGCATTTATTTGCCAGATAAAATGTATACATTCACATTTTTATCAGGAGGTTTAAATAATTGATCCCTTTAATCTGAAAGTTAAAATTGGCGTTGCCATAGTGACGCGTTGTTATTCATGAGGTTTCGCCTTTCAGCATCTGTTTTTAGGTTAATATCTTTGTTCAAGTGTTTAGTAAGCATAGGTCCAGGCCCTACCTATTTATAAAGCTAGAACTTTTAATTCACACTTTTATAAAAAAAAACTGACAAACTATTTGTAGAGTTATAGTTACATAAGAACAAATTATTTAAATGTGAATACAATAAATTAAATATTTTAACCGTTGTACCAAACTATTCTCCACCTTTTGGTGAAAACCAAAATTAGTATGTTCTATACAACCTAGCTTTTGCAGCCAATTGACGCCATCCGTTTCATCGCAATCGTTTAAGCCGCCATCATTTAACAAAGTTGAACATTGTAGCCAATAGCCAGGTTGTAGCGGCGGCAGCAGGGTTTACACGCATGCACTCACCAGTAAAAATTGTATCAACCTTGCGTTTTATGCCTACACATATATATCCTACAGATAGATATCCGGTAAATAAATTCAGTTCATAATAAGTGTAAAATATTAAAGTGGCTGATAGCCTTTATCTGGACACTAAATTTAACCTCTCGACAGCAATATTTATCCAGTAGTCACAATTTGCCAAGCTCACTAAAGTTTTTTTTCCCCCTACCGTGTTGTTTTACCCAGCTGGCTATCTGTATTTAACTTAACTAGCCTGGTTAACCTAAACCAAATTTAATCGGCCAAATAAATTAAAATGTTGATTGATATTGGTAAACTAGGCCATTTAAAATCCAATATGTTATCTATTGACGTCATAGATATTTACATTCTCAGTAGTTTATGATCCACAGATACTAAACAGCGAGTTAGTTAATATTTACGATCCTATGTGATTTAAATTGAAAAGTTATTAGGGGTATGCGAGTAGTAATTTTTCACTTCGAGTCGAGTTTGAGTGAAGAGGTTTTTTTTTTAGTTTGGATGCTGGAGACCAGTATTTGTACTATAATTTTTTGTAAGAGATCCATACATAAACAAAATATAAGTACAAACATAATTTCTTTAGAATTACATCGCTTTGTGAACAAATTATAATCACATAATTTAGAGCTTTTAAAATAGATTTAATATAAATTAACGATTTCTTAACTAGACAAAAGGAAAAATTGAAGGACTCTATTTGCTATGTTATTATAACTTAAAATTGAATACAATTAATTAAACCAGCAATCCTTGGGAAAAATAATTGAAAATTCCCAGTAGTCAATTTTTTCTAATTGTGTATAAATCTCCGAGTCGAGTTCGAGAAAATACTAAAAACTTGTCTCAAACTTTAATTATCGAGTATCCGTACACCCTTGATAGTTAGACATACTTTAAGAATGTAATAGTTATAAGTTATATTTATATTGGGGGAGTGAAGTTAGGAGTAGTTATCCCAAGGAACAACACAATGCAATTTTTATATGAAGGGCCTTATCTGACTGCTAAAAAGTTAAACAAAATATAAGTACAAACATAATTTCTTTAGAATTACATCGCTTTGTGAACAAATTATAATCACATAATTTAGAGCTTTTGAATAGATTTAATATAAATTAACGATTTCTCAACTAGACAAAAGGAAAAATTGAAGGACTCTATTTGCTATGTTATTATAACTTAAAATTGAATACAATTAATTAAACTAGCAATCCTTGGGAAAAAAAATTGAAAATTCCCATTAGTCAAATTTTTCTAATTGTGTATAAATCTCCGAGTCGAGTTCGAGAAAATACTAAAAACTTGACTTAATTATCGAGTATCCGTACACCCTTGATAGTTAGACAAACTTTAAGAATGTAATAGTTATAAGTTTTATTTATATTGGGGGAGTGAAGTTAGGAGTAGTTATCCCAAGGAACAACACAGTGCAGTTTTTATATGAAGGGCCTTATCTGACAGCTAAAAAGTTACTAGACCTACTTTCACCTATTCATACGCTGTCATTTGATCTTCATCTGTCATTTTTAATTGTTTTTCTCAATACCCAAGCTACATATTATATAAAATAGTATTTTTCTACGTTTTTTTCCCTCAAAGGCAATTTCCATGAAAATGGGATTGTACTAGTTTCCATGAGTGGTTCTATATCTGCTTATTTCACTCTCTTTTGAAACCCAATAGCTTAGTGAGAAAAAATATATTCAGGCAATAAAGTGATACTAATGTGGTGTAGTAAGTTTAGGAGTAGACCCAAAGGGCTACATATATATTTTATAAATCAAAAGTTGTATTTTATCATCTTTGGTTAAATATCAAATTTTCACCTCAATATTGTGGTTAGGAAAAAAGTAAGCATGCGCAAACACGATGGCAATAAATTTCCTTCAGATTTTTATTGCGCATAGGTATGTATGTATGTATGTATGTTTTTTGTGTCAATCTAAAGCAGTGGTACCCGAACTCTGGGTTGCAATCCTAACGAGGATCGTGAATATATTTCTGAAGGTCACAGAAAGGTCTCGATTTTTGTTTCAAAATTTTATGAAATACTGGAACATTTTGAAGAATTACTGCAATGACAATAGCATCAATGTTGAAACAAAGCTTTGAAACCTTCCTATTTTATACGCAGCTCAAGGACAATCCCATTCTGACTCAGAAATTAAAAAAACAACTCTTTCCCC